>JAQQZZ010068956.1:0-22437 GCA_030265115.1 Mopalia vespertina | reverse complement strand
CCTTCACTCAGAATGCGTGTGGGTAAGGTTACAGTGTAAGATACAAAGCTTATCGCCTTTACTCAGAATGTGTGTGGGTAAGGTTACAGTATAAGATAAAAAGCTTATCGCCTTCACTCAGAATGCGTGTGGGTAAGGTTACAGTGTAAGATACAAAGCTTATCGCCTTTACTCAGAATGTGTGTGGATAAGGTTACAGTGTAAGACACAAAGCTTATCGCCTTCACTCAGAATGCGTGTTGTTACAGTGTAAGATAAAAAGCTTATCGCCTTCACTCAGAATGCGTGTGGTTACAGTGTAAGATAAAAAGCTTATCGCCTTCACTCAGAATGTGTGTGGATAAGGTTACAGTGTAAGATAAAAAGCTTATCGCCTTCACTCAGAATGCGTGTGAGTAAGGTTACTGTATAAGATAAAAAAAACTTATCGCCTTCACTCAGAATGCGTGTGGGTAAGGTTACAGTGTAAGATAAAAAGCTTATCGCCTTCACTCAGAATGTGTGTGGATAAGGTTACAGTGTAAGATACAAAGCTTATCGCCTTCACTCAGAATGTGTGTGGGTAAGGTTACAGTGTAAGATAAAAAGCTTATCGCCTTTACTCAGAATGTGTGTGGGTAAGGTTACAGTGTAAGATACAAAGCTTATCGCCTTCACTCAGAATGCGTTTGGGTAAGGTTACAGTGTAAGATAAAAAAAAATTATCGCCTTTACTCAGAATGCGTGTGGGTAAGGTTACAGTGTAAGATAAAAAGCTTATCGCCTTCACTCAGAATGCGTGTGGATAAGGTTACAGTGTAAGATAAAAAAAAATTATCGCCTTTACTCAGAATGCGTGTGGGAAAGGTTACATCGTAAGATAAAAAGCTTATCGCCTTTACTCAGAATGTGTGTGGATAAGGTTACAGTGTAAGATTGAGATATATTGTCTCTGTTTATCGGGATCATGTGGCGATTGGTCTGGTTTAAAATGTGCATATGTGTACTGGGTGTATATATAAATAATGTTAATGTTTATAAATATGCATATTGCATTGTATAAAGAATATTTTAATTAATCGACATGCCTGTGCCAGTGTGATTAATTTTTAGAAATATAATGTACAAGCAATCTTAGAAGAGATGTTCTCTTAGAGGAATTGAGACTATTGTATTGTTTCGCGGTTGTGTGTGTTTAATTTTTTTATATTATATTACAGTATATGTGTAAATACATTCCTTTGAGTATTAATAAATTTCTAACAGGATCAGTTTGTTGTATTAACGGGTAGTTTGAAATAAGGTTTTGGGTAATGACTTATATAATTATTAAAATGGGTGGTCTAATTGGCCGGCATTTACCGCTAGCGATTCGGTGCCTGACTCTGAGGGTCGTGGGTTCGATTCCTGGACGGGTTTCAACATGCAAAATAGAACTAGAATCTGTTCAAACGAAGAAAGTGTTATCCCAAAATAACGAAAATACTGTTAATAGTCACTTTTTAAAAGTCACAAAAATAATTCGTTATTAAAATAGTTTGTTGTCATGGAAATCAATCGTTTTTTTTTTTAGGATTGGTCTCGGTCTTTAACAGTTACGTTGGTTCGATTCTTAGAAAGGTGTGCGTAACTTTCGAAACCAGAATTTTATATAATTAAGAGAGAGCTATCCCAAACTAATGAAAATACTGTTACCATTTGATCACGTAACGGTTTCTTTGGAATGACGCCGAATTCACAGTTTAAAATCCTGGTAGTGTTGGATATGTTGAAATTAAAGGCTGTGATTAAAATTTTAGCACTCATTTTTAACGGTTGGTGTGGAGGGAGCCTCCTCTGCCCCGGTGCTCTCCGTGCTAAGGGACAACAGCAAGATTTGGACTGGTCTTCATTTTTGCAATTCGTGATTGTCCTCTATGTTTAATTCCAGTGGATAGTGGGTGTCTTCATTCTCCAGGCCGTTTTGCTAGCACGTCATCATATGAGTAAAATTACATGAAGTACGGCGTTAAACCCCAAACAAACGTACAAACAATATCTCTAGTCAGAGCGGCGAGGAGAGCATCAAGTCTGCTTAAAAATTATTTATGGCTCCTGTAAAATTGCGAAATGAGGCTCGATTTCTTTTTTCAGGTTTTGGTGTGGGTCTCTGGTAGGGCCGGGTGAACCTACTTATGCAATCTAGGCCAAACTCGTCAGTGGGCCCCCAAATTTATAAAAATGTTGGCATGTTTCAGCATCCAATATCCCCGGATACCCGTGGGCCCTAGGCCAAGGGCATATAATAAATCTGGTCCTTGTCTCTGGTCTATAGTAAAATACCCACCAATCAATCAACCAGACGAACGCCTTTTTGTGATATATCGTTTGAATCCTAGATTGTAGATAAGCAAATCTGGTTTTGGCTTATTTTTTCCTGGTCATGGGCAAAATAAAATAACATTATTTTATCCTCGCTTTAACAACTGCATGTTGCTTGGAATTTGACTTATGAATTTCCAAAACCCAGCGTAGGGCACTTTTAATCCTAACTTTTAAATAATAATTTACTTAAATTCAAGTTTACTTTTGGGACAAAATAAAATTAATACGATAAATTGGATTACTTAGTAAAACATAGACATGAACTGTGAGCAAGCTTGTAAGAGCTTCTTTTAGATGAAGTCCGGTTTATTTTAGGTATTCTTTTCTTTTGACAGCTCTTGTACTGTACGGATTGTCCTCGGCTGACACGGTATATACTGCAAGCCCCGGACAGATGTCAAAAATACCCACTGATTTCCCTAGAACGCCAACCGATTTCCCTAGTACCACTACAGCTTTCCCCAGATCGCCAACGATATTTCCACGAAAGCCGACCGATTTTCCTAGAACTCCTACAGATTTCCCTGGAACGCCGACAAATTTCTCCAGCATGCCGACAAACTTTCCCGGAACATCGACCACTTTTCCCAAAACACCAACAGACTTGACCAGATTGACCTATGCAGATGTTCCCCTTCAGCGAGCCCTTTATCCAGTTGTCTTTCCTGATCATCTCAAGTATGAAAACATTCAACAACGTATTCCTGACCGAGCGAACAAACCGCTGGATACCACGAGCCACATGGTCAAAGTGGTAGCAACTCTAGAAAGGTGGCTTTGGGCGGCCTTCAAAGAGACTCGGCCAATTGAAGATATACCGCCATCAGAGCTTGACGAGTACTTGGCCCAATATTACCAAATTCTTCGAGCACCTGACGGATCCGAGTACAGGGTGTCTACGTTTAATGTCCTGCGATCTTATTTAGAAAGGTTCCTAAGAGAAAATAGTTACCCTCTTTCCATAACAAAGTCCAAAGAGTTCACAAAATCAATAGAGGTACATGCCGAAAAACGTAAGCGTCTATGGATTCAACAGAACCAACAATCACAGTTCATGTAGTGCAAGCTAGGAATTACGCTGAATCTTTGTGAACAACATGGCAATGGGAATTCTGAGTAGTCTGATTTCCATAAACTGATAAACTGAGGGTAGTCCCATTTCCATAAGCTGAGGGCAGTCTTATTCCATAAGCTGAGGGTAGTCTCATTTCCATAAGCTGAGGGTAGTCTCATTTCCATAAACGGAGGGTAGTCCCATTTCCATAAGCTGCGGGTAGTCTAATTTCCATAAGCTGAGGGTAGTCTCATTTCCATAAGCTGAGGGTACTCATTTCCATAAGCTGAGGGTAGTCTCATTCCATAAGCTTAGGGTAGTCTCATTTCCCTAAATTGAGGGTAGTCTCATTCCATAAGCTGAGGGTAGTCTCATTTCCATAAGCTGAAGGTAGTCTCATTTCCATAAACTGAGGGTAGTCCCATTTCCATAAGCTGAGGGTAGTCTCATTTCCATAAGCTTAGGGTAGTCTCATTTCCATAAACTGGGGGTAGTCCCATTTCCATTAGCTAAGGGTAGTCTCATTTCCATAAACTGAGGTAGTCCCATTTCCATAAGCTGAGGGTAGTCTCATTTCCATAAACTGGGGGTAGTCCCATTTCCATAAGCTGAGGGTATTCTCATTTCCATAAACTGGGGGTAGTCCCATTTCCATAAGCTGAGGGTAGTCTCATTTCCATAAACTGGGGGAAGTCCCATTTCCATAAGCTGAGGGTAGTCTCATTTCCATAAGCTGAGGGTAGTCTCATTTCCATGAGCTGAGGGTAGTCTCATTTCCATCAAATGGGGGTAGTCCCATTTCCATAAACTGAGGGTAGTCTGATTTCCATAAGCTTCGGATAGTCCATAAACTGCTTAACTGAGGGCAGTCCGCTTTCCATAAATGGGGTAGACTGCTTTCCATAAACTGAGGGCAGTCTGCTGTCCATAAAGGGGTAGTCTGCTTTCCATAAACTGAGGGTAGTCTGAATTCCATAAACTGCTTAACTGAGGGTAGTCTGATTTATATAAAATGCAAAATTGAAAATTTGAAAGTTCTGGTCATAGTAAAACGGAATCGTCCTTATATTCTAGTCCCTTCACCATATCGTATATATTGGGGCAGTGTTGCAATATTTTCAAACTGAGTGGAATTTTGTAAGGATATATTTTGGGGATTTTATCTCAAATTATAATAATTTTTCGGGTGAACAGCTCTTGTTATGTGCTGGATATAAATGACTTAATAGGTTGACACGCTTGGAAATGTAGTGCGATTTATAGCTTGTAACCAGTATACGTCCAACAGTTTTCTTGACTTGTAAGGTTTGTAATTTGGATTTGGTCTTGTTGGTGTATCGGGTAAGCATTCGGTAACAACAAACTTAGGAGACATTTGTCTGAATTGTTAACTAGACATATCAGGTGTGCTTTTTGTTTTTCGTATTTGTTTTCTTCCCATTGAATTGTTTTCTTTAATAATATATGTTTTATAGCTGCAACGTTACAAATTTAGATACAAATTCAAATCGTTAAATTTGTTGTGAAGACTTGTTATATGGTATTGTAGAGTTTTCCGAAACGTGTAGATATAAGCTGAACCTATGATTAAATGTCTGTATAGTGTCGCAAATATAATGTTCAGCAGAAGTATTGCATACGGATCATAGCTAGGTGTGCAGTTTATTTGGTTTTTAAATGTAATCTTCTTTTATCAGTTTTGGATAGTTTGTTTTTTAGTATGTCTATATCTTCAAACAAAGGCGGTGGCCCGCGGGCATCGTTCAGTGGTTAACGTCTCGTGCTGCTCATACTCAATTCGAGAGGTTCGAATCCCTCAGATGAGAGACTGACATGAGGTGACATGAGGTATAACGAAAATACTGTTAATAGTCACTTTTTAAAAGTCACAAAAATAATTCGTTATTAAAATAGTTTGTTGTCATGGAAATCAATCGTTTTTTTTTTTAGGATTGGTCTCGGTCTTTAACAGTTACGTTGGTTCGATTCTTAGAAAGGTGTGCGTAACTTTCGAAACCAGAATTTTATATAATTAAGAGAGAGTTATCCCAAACTAATGAAAATACTGTTACCATTTGATCACGTAACGGTTTCTTTGGAATCCCTCAGATGAGAGACTGACATGAGGTGACTCAAGCACTCCCTAGTGTGGGTTTTACCAGATTTCCTCCCACCTCCCCGTTTCCTGGCTGAGGTCAGTTTGTATGACGAGTAGCAATGCTGTCTTTACTTAGCACTGGAGGAAGATAAACTTTCCAACTTTATGGAAATTCTTCACATCTTGGTTTTACTAGTGTCAATTATTGTTTGAATACAACGTCGTCATATAAGTGAAATACCCTTCAGCACGGCGTAAAACACCAATCCAGCAATCATTCAATCCTCCCACCATAGGCAGAGAGAAGTGGACAATCTGTCGTTCTTGAGCGAAATTCCCTTCATGACGGCGTTGAACCCCAATCAAACAAACAAATCAGACATAGTAACATCTCTGGTTTAGGTTATAAACCGTATTAATCGGGTTCTCACGATCACTTCCTGAACTGTGCTGAACAGTTTCGGCCTGTTGCACCATTCTGATTGGTTGCGGATATCGAGGCAATCGGTAAAACTTCGCGAGATCTCGTTACTATGGTGTCTTCACTACGCTCGATGGTGATAGACGTATGAATATGCAACAAAATCATGCATTTCCTTCGCTGGAAACCTATTAATCGATTGACACTCATTAATAAACTTAACGAATTTCATGTGGCTTCAAAATACGCTAATTTAGTTCAAGAGGGCAGTATGTTCTGAACCCAAAACAGATGTTAACTGTGGATTATCTACACAACTCGGACTATATGTTTATTAGTGGATCTAAAAAAGTATGTCATAATAGCGACGATCGTATGACGACCGGGGTGATGCTCGCATGTGCATTCGAAGACTTCCGTGTTGCTATTGACGGGAGTTTTTTTTTATCAATTCAATACTCTGGTTTCCGTCAGTGCCAAGTTGTTTGTAAGAGTAAAATAGCATTTAGTATGAGCCTTCAAATCATGCAAATAAATTAATTAGAAAATATGTTTTGTAGTTTTTATCAATATTTTCCCTATTTGATCTTTATACCTCTTTTTAGTTTGCTACCATATACATATTAATGTGGAATAGCACATAGAGTTTAACAACAGCAGAATCCTTTATCATGTGGTGGAATATTTTAAACTTTGTAAGTTTTTAAAAAAAATCTTTTTGTTTTGTTTTATTGTTGAAGAAAAAATCCCAACCTTTGTTTCTCTCTGTTCGTTTGGAATGACCTTGAGAATTAAATTTTAATTATTATGAAAATATTTTTGGTGAAGTTGGAATTCATTGATATATTAGTATTAGAGTAAATGGACTGATGTTTGAAGTATTCTGGGAATATTACATATCATCTGTGAATCCAATGTATGGTGTAGGTTTATATGTGGTTATACTTTAACTTGTATTGTCTGTGAATAAAAGGTTATATGCACGGAAAGTCATTGTGTAAGAAATCCCATCCTGGTTTTGTGATTTATTGTACATCAAATGATGTCATTTTAAAAAATTGAAAAAGTACATTGAACAGGAGAAAGTATTTGAAGTAATAAGAGTATCCACTCAGACTCACTTCAATTGTTTGTTTATCATTGAACCCATTAGGTCCACACGCCATCATGATGAATCGTATTTGGAATGGCGCATATGTTACACTAATAAATACTTTAATACATACCAATGTTTTCAGAACTGATGCAGCGATTAAATGTTCTAAGAAATAGTTTACAATCCATTCTGGCAAGAACAAATTCAAGACACTGGATACTTAAACTTTCTACCTTCATACCGATCCTGAAACCTTCCGAAAATCGATTGAAAGTCGGCATATTTTCCCTATGATGGTCACACTCCGACAAGGGGAAGTTTGTTCTGGGTGGAGTTCTGCTGTCTTTACTAATTACTGTTTTCCAACACAGCCGAGTTCATGGTCGTGGGACTCGGTTCTGTGTGGAAACTACTGTTTGGTCATCGGTTCTGTGTGGAAATTACTGTTTTCTGTGTGGAAATTACTGTTTGGTCGTCGGTTCTGCGTGGAAATTACTGTCTGGTCATCGGTTTTCACAAAACATCAACGTAAAGTATGTACCATACACAGTAGTAAAGCACGAATAATAACAAACATTTATACACACATGCAATTTAATAACGAAACAGTGAGAATTGAAAAAGTTCTGTAGAGATATTTTTAACCCATAACAAACAGTTTGGAATTTGTGCTTTAAAGGGTTAGGCTTGTAATTAACAAAGTAAAAGGTTGATTTTGTTCCTGTTTATAACAATCTTGCGCACATGGTAATTTACCATTGTCTGAATCCCAAAGCCTACCGATCTTCTTCTCCGTTAAATAATGGAAGATTAAATTCGGTTTTGTTGAAGCAAAAATTGATTGTGGAATTATTATTCACACCATTGTCTATTGGGAGACAGTCTTTTTACAAAAATAGCTGATTTCTCAAAGAGTTAGGGAGATCGACCTGCAACTGAATTGTAGATCTATATGATTGTCAAGAATATACAAAATCGAAGCTTGACGAAAGCGATTACGCTCGCATGCAAAATTCATTGCAATTGCCTGACGTATTATGCTTATTTGTTACACCCTTTTTTATAAGTCCAAGCCAAGAACAAACTTTTCATCCGGGGTTAAAACAAGCCCTCGTGGCTTTATTCCCCTCAACTATGATCAAAATTACCCAGTTATACATGAACGTGAGTCGTTGTATACTCTTATTATATTGCTTCTTTCAGTTTGTATGGCTCATTGTAATTCTATAAACTGTTGTGGAAATCAATTAAATAAAGTAAAAAACAACTTTGGATGGCTCTACTTTCTCTCTTCTACAATATTTTAGTGTGTGAATAGTCTGTGTTCTTGTCTCGAGGCAGTACAGAAGTCTGTTCAATACCACACACGACCAAGCAGTTTTATCGGCGTCCATCGCGGCAGGGTCGTTAAAGACCAGCTTCGTATTTTATTTTTGTGATTGATTGATTGATTAATTGATTGGTGTTTTTCGCCGTGCTCAAGGGTATTTCACTTATATGACGATGGTGATTTCCAACAATAATTGACACTAGCCCAACCAAGATGTGAAGCGTTTCCATAATGTTGGAAAGTAAAGTAAAGACAGCATTGATTCTCTTCAAACAAACTGCCATCAGCCAGAGGACTTTATTTTTGTGAAGTGCAACTATGGCGGTTACTATTTCTGTGTAGCTGGTATTTTGGGCTATTCTTAAAACTGTAAATAATTGGCCATTGAGTGGGCTGCAGTCCGTTTCATGGACCCAAACTGTTCTCTGTATACAACATTTCCATAAGCAAGCCAAGATGGCATCTTTATTCCCATAGTGTCCTTATTGGTGTCCTATGTTTCTTTGACAGCAACTGAAACCATCTGGATTACAGCAAACGCATCGCTGGAGATGTCTGCTGGGGACTACGATGACGGCGGCGCTCCATCCTTCCAGGACCTCTATTCAATGGAATATCCACCAAACTTTTCAAAGGAGAACATTAAACGTCGCATACCACGACAATATGAGCTAAGCGCGAGCACACTGAAGCTGGTGGTGTCTGCGATAGGTACTCTGGAACGCTGGTTGTGGAACACTAGCAAAGAAACCAGAAAGATTGAACAGATACCCCCAGAAGAACTAGACGAGTACCTTTGTCAATATTACAGTGTTTTTAAATCCCCAAACGGCATTGAATACACAGTGTCATCGTTTAGAGGTAACAGGTCGTATATTCAGCGTTTCCTCAGAGACAACCGTTACCCGGAGTCAATCATTAAATCCGACAAATTCTCCAAATCAATCGAAGCTTTTAATCGTAAAAAGAAATATTTGATGAAGACACATAAAGGCCGTAGGAAATAGCGCCCGTTTTGTATTATCTAAAATGCTACATTTGCAAACTTAGAGGTCCCTTTCTCCAAACGAACAACTAAAGCAATTCGATAAGTCCAATTATCCAAATGTTTGGGGTTTTTTAAAAACTTTATTGACAAATTTATTCAGCAATTAAGGCCAATCTTGTACGGAACTGAGAGCATATGTGCATATATATGACTGGTTAAGACGTGACGTCCCCCTGGATCAAACATGTTGTAACCATCATTCTTTTTATTGGATATATTTATCGTTTAATTGATATTTTCTGAAATACCAATTTGAAGGTTGTTTTATTCTTAACCAATTACTGAACATTTTGTTTGCTATATCTTTATCTTATACTTTATACGCCATGTAAATGGTCATTACCTTCTCTCGAGATATTTGGTATGTTTCCCATAACAACTCGACATTGAGATCTATTTATAAATTTGTCTCTTGGAGTGTATCTAGAACAGGAGTTGATTCATCGGTTTTAATGTATTGACATCCCTGTGCCAGTGTGATTACTTCTTAGAAATTTATTATGTTATGATAAGATACAAATAATAAATCTATTTAAGCGTATAATCGCAAAAGGAGCGATAACAAACTCAGAGACCGGTTATAGAAAATAGTGCAGATTAAGTAGTATTTAAAGGCGTCTTTGTAGGATTAATGACTGCATTTTATGAATTTCTCCAGTCCATGTAGTTAAAATAATGTATAAATGTGGGTCTGAATATAAATGACAAAATTGTCGATAGTTATACATTTGTTAATAAATTTATAAACATAACAGTTGTACACTATAGTTGTACGGCATCAGTATCCAATCTTATCATTATGCGATTAACGACGCCTGCTGTATCTACGGTTTGTAATATCTCCAGTCTCTACGTATGTACATGTTGCTCTCACCCCTTTTTTTTACAGTTCAGAAAACACTGTGAAGGTATTTTATATGCAAAGGTTTATACACCAACGTTTTGAGCTTGGCTACCGTGGATGACTCATTAAGTTTCCGCGACACTCCGAGATAGAAACAAGTTCTGGTGTATGTAAATGTTTACAGCCTTTTAATGATTAAAGTGAATGTGTTTGTTGAATGACTTTGTTCCTTGTTTTCATTGTTGTTCAATTGCACTGTTCTGGCACACAGATACACTGTAAACCGTGTTTTGTGTCCTTCAATTGTGTAATTTGATCATGATTGCTCGCGTCGTTAGGTTTAGTTTCCTTCATACGATGACCTGTGGTTGGTGAGAGCTTCCGGTTGGCCTGGAGCTCCTTACCTAATAGACAATATACAAGCTGGACTGTTTGGGACGTCTTTGTATTGTGGTTTTCCTCACGTGTCATTGTTTGTTGTATCTGACATCTATACAGTGGCTTCTTTCAACTTTTGGAACTGGCATGCCGTCATATGAGTGAAATAATCTAAGCGATTCGTAAAATCCCAAACAAACTTAACACACCCTTCAAGCAGTTATATGATACAATGCTGACTTTGAACATGTTTCTCGGTGTGAGTAGTGGGTTAGGCTAAGAGTCATGTTAACTCGTACAGGAACCCATCTTACTTGACGGACTGATCACCGACTGTAGAGATTATCTGCCATGGAGCAGGACATCATTTTCAACAATGATTTAATATACGAACAACGCTTTCAAAATTTGCTTTGCTCTTTTTGTACTGTAGATAAGTCTATTAAAAATAACATTTTATACGTCTTAAATATTGTTATCCTTTCTGGTGCGAAGCCGGTTTCTTCTGTAAGTAGAGACTTGTTCAAAAGGCCGAACGATCGCTGTTGCTAGAAGACGAGCTGCAATGTTATTCTATAGAGTGCTACCCAGCGAAAACTAGCCCTAGGGACTTTTGAACAGGTCTCTGGCTTGATGTTTTCTGATACTGATTATCAGTTGGTGAAAGCTGTATTTTTTCTGAATTAAGTTATGCTTTGCAACATTCAAGAAATATAAAGAAAACATTATTCAAGCAGACTTATTATTTTATTGCCTTTTTTGTTAGTGTTTAATTAACATTTTGCTTCGTTATATTTAATTTGCCTTTATTGTAAGCTGTGTTTTTCATTTTAGTTTTTGTAGTGCATGTTAATTTCGTATCGAAATACTTGCTTTACTTGAATCATAAAAATAATTTAGTACGTATAGATTAGCCAATTTGATACTGTGTAGTAAGCCTACCGTTGATATATTTCGAGGTTATTCGTTTGAAATGGCAGCAATGTAAACGCCGCTTAGTTTTTATTACATTGAGCGGCGTAATATTTAGCAACACCTTTGGTTTACTGGCTTTGTAAATGAATAGCCGAGAGGGATATTCATCGTAAGGACCCGATTTTAATAATTTGTATTTAATTCGCTCTCAATTATACTATCATTTTTTCAAAACAACAATTGAGTGTCAGCTCTACACATTTGAAATACGCATTGTAGCGAAACTTCTGTACAACGGCTGTTACAAGAGGGGAAAACAAATTTGGCTTGTATTACTTATATTTAAACTTTGTTAGTCAAACATGTATATGCCCGTTATGTAGTCAACGGAAATGTAGACAGATAGGAGAAACAACGAATATTTGTCTCATCAAATCGATAGGGCCCGCCAAGTTTGGCCAAAAGTATACACCTCTACCGCGGCTTCTATACATGTCCTTATGTAACACACTAAACGTAAAGCTAGAAATATCATGAATATCTCAAGAAAACGTCATGCTTTTCTTCAAACATAATAATTTTCGCTTATCTTGGCGGACAATTTGGTTAAAATTCGTCAAAGTTGATTAATACGCAGTATTACGTTATGGTAAAAAAAATTGCAAATGTGTTCAGTATAATACATGTTGAAAACATGGCGGTCAGCAGTTGCCGATGTATTTAGTCATGCACACTGCACGAAGTTTATGGAGGAGATTTGTACATGACTTGCATGGCACTTTGACACTATTCCTAACGAATATTTATTACATCAGAGTGTTTTCTTTCTATTTTTGTCTCTCAGAGAGTTTTCTTTTCCCCTAGTTTTCTTTTCCCCTTTTTAAAGATCTCAGTTGAGACAAGAGAATAGTCACTTAGACAACAGTAAAACCTAATTTTCAATTAGGACTTCAGTGTATGTTATTGTGTTGGGTGATATAACACAGAAGTCTTGTAAATGTCACCCAGGACTGACCAGCCTCATTTACCTCAAGTTTTAATCGAAAGGGTCTAAATTCGCTTTTTACTTTTATGAAATGTAGCTATGGTGGTTGCGACTTCCGGAGAACTGGTATTTTGTGTTATTCTGAAACTGAATAATTATCCATTGAATCCCTTTATGTTTTTGTTTTTTTTGTTTTGTTTTTTTTTGTGGCGGAAACTCTTGGGTGTTGCCACT
Organism: Mopalia vespertina; assembly: GCA_030265115.1. Lineage (NCBI taxonomy): Eukaryota > Metazoa > Mollusca > Polyplacophora > Chitonida > Mopaliidae > Mopalia > Mopalia vespertina. The sequence goes on along the minus strand of JAQQZZ010068956.1, from coordinate 9,691 downwards.
AAAACAACCATGATTTGAAAGTGATTGGCGAGTGCATGAACCAGAAATGCATGCTCTATATCTAAAGCGCGTCGATATGTTTAAATGTCATGTTGGCGTCTATATTCGCAAAATCCTTATTGGTGTCCTATGTTTCTTTGACAGCAACTGAAACCATCTGGATTCCAGCGAACGCTTCGCTGGAGATGTCTGCTCGAGACGACGACGACGACGAAGTCCGTGCAACGGTCAACGACCTCTATCCCACAGATTACCCACTACACTTGTCCAAAGAAAACATTCAACGTCGCATACCTCGGCAAGATGAGCTAAGCTTGAGCACAATGAAACAAGTTGTGACCGCTGTAGCTACCTTGGAACGCTGGCTGTGGAAAACTCGCAAAGAAACCAGAAAGATTGAAGAGATACCGCCAAAAGAGCTAGACGAATACCTTTGTAAATATTTCAATGTTTTGAGATCTCCGAATGGCATTGAATACACACCGTCATCGTTTAGAGGTCACAGGTCGTATATTCAGCGTTTCCTCAAAGATAACGATTATCCGGAGTCAATCATTAACTCTGTCACATTCTCCAAAGCAATCGAAGCGTTTAATCGCAAACGGATCTACTTGACGAAGAAACAGGCCATGGGAAATAGCGGCCGTTTCGCATTATTTAAAACGCCTTATTTCCAAGCTTAGAAGCCCTTGTCTCCATGCAAATGAACAACATATGAATATGAAAATGAACATTTCGTGTACATATATTCATTTTAAAATATTTCAATCTGTGTTAATATACTATATCCAAAAAGAGACATAATAACAAGCTCAATTTGGTCCCATTGCATAACACAGATTTGTATAAACCAACAACATTAGCAATATTCCCAAACGAATTTTGGACTATTTGCCAATTCTTCCATTGGGGTTTCTTCCCAAAACCCTGAACTTTCTAGAAAACTTATCAATAGTTTAAATCCGTTCCTTGTATATTGAACATAGATCTGGTATGTCCATCAGTGCACATTGTTGACGGTTCAAACGATAAACACCACAGTTGAGAGTCACTAAACCTTTACTGCGTCCAAGCAGGCGTCGGAGTGTAAGAGCCCAAGCTCGATTCTGAAAGGAACATTTTAGGGATGCTAGTGCGTGTTATACGAGTTGTATCTAAAAAGAGACCCAAAACTGGGCAGCTGTTACCTGACTCTTATTCCATATGGTCGTCTCCACATACTTATTACCTTGATTGAAAAACAACTTGTTAAGAAGGTTAAATTTGGAATATTTACTTCCAAAATTTCATTTGATTCATTTTTCTAAATGAGCATCCATGCATGTCATGTCGTTCCGCAAAATTATTACGAAGTACATCAGCGGTGCACGAATATTTATAGTGTAGTTTAACTGGATGTTAGTTATCTAATAATTCTAAAAGTTCGCTTGCAAACACAAAACTCTTCCTTCCTTCTTTTATTCAGCTTACGAGCGATGTATCTGGTAAACGCCGATGGGCTAGTTCACATTATCCAATCACAGCTAACCGCATACATCGCTCTTAGGCTGAATTTTAAAAAAGAAGGAAACGTTTTGTTTGCAAGAAAAATGTTAGAATTATAGATCACTAACATCACAATTCTGTGTAAGGCTTTGAAGACGAACTTTTTGTGTCACACAGACAGGTGGTATTCATTTATTTTATGGGATTAGTGGACTTGAATCGGTTAAATTTCACCGCGGTACAGGCTGGGTCGACCCCAGAGTGTCCGCCCTTTATCGTTTCTATATACATAGACGGTCTCTATAGGCCTAGTACCGAGCCTCTGTGGTCATGTATTGCATTTTCCTGTGGCCAGGGAATTCGATGGTAGTTTCCTTCACCCAGTGGACCGGCATCGTGTCAAATGAATGAAATAACCTTAACTGCGGCGTTAAACCCCAAGCAAACCATGCGTCATCTAACGCTGTACATAACGCAGATTGAACCAATAGGATAATATTGCACGCGCCGTCAGTTTCGTACACTTCTTCCCAGGAATCCGGAGGTTTACATCCCAATTGTCCAGCTACCTCTAAAAATGCATAATTGTGCGGTGTTTCACATCAAACCTGTAGAAAAGTCAATTTACCTAAAAATGCATAACTGTGTAAATTGGGTTAAAATAAGAATGGACCGAATGAATTTTTAATTAATTATTTTTTCAATGAAATTTGTAAATAACTGTAAAAAAATTAGCTATAATGCTTTATGATTGTACAGTATAAGTATGAAATCCCGGTGTGATTTTTACAGATGTCAAAGGAAGCGTTGTAATGCCACTTCTTTACACTTCTTTACGACCAGACCAGCACAATTCACGCATAACCAGCATGGCATAACTTATCTCACCAGTTTTATAAGTTATTTTACAAACTGTAGACGATATAAGACCGGTTCATTAATGCTCATTGTTCCATAAAGTGCAGCTTGAATGGACATTATCCTACTCTAGAAATTGATACAGTGACTCCAAGCCTTACCTTTAATATTGGCTGTACATTCAGAGGTTGTGATCCGAACATATGAACATCGTCTTCACTATATATCATTTTGGTCTGGTCTATAACTGATTGACAGAATCGTGGTTATAATGGCGTTAATGATACCATTAAATGTGTCTGTTAACATTGAAGCCGTTTTGTAATGAATTATATGCTTCTGGCTTGTTGACAGTCTTATTTTTTTGCTTGTTAATGTTTTTCAGTGGTATTGTTTTTGTGGAGACTTCCCTCTCCTCCATTCATGAACTATATTAAACCTTAGCTAAATTGGGTTCAGCGTTAGTTTGACCATTTTCCCAAGGCCAGCGTCAAAACGCGTAAGATCAGATTAAAACCTTTTCACCCTGACCACGTTTGGCTTCAGAAACGTGGCAAACATTTCATTGGCCAATTCAGAAAGATGTTTGTCGACACGTGGTGTCACTGTTTGCGATGATGCCAGTGCTGGTACTATTTAATTGGACTACGTTCGTATGTGTGTATCTACATGTAGTCTACTTGACATCTTGTGTTTAGACCGCCGCTTACTTTGTTAATGAAAGCTTCAAACTGATTGGGTCGGGGAAAGATACGTCACTGGAAGGTACTTGTTGTAAATTACAGGTACAATTGAAAAGAGGCTTGACACGACGATCCTGTTTTCGCCTTGTCTCGGGGAAGATGCATTTTTTTACGTGTGATATATTTTACAATACCCTAGTATCAGTTAGGTGTGCCTGACTAGCCATTTCCATTGAAGGGTGATCCATACATTCCCCATTATAAAAAGGGATAAGAAGACGCCATCTTGCTTAAATTTCGATACCAAAACGAAAATAAAGTTTGGCTAAACTTGATGATGGGCGATTGTCACTGATAGATGAAGGCAACGGACTCTAAATCGAACTTTTATATCCACATATAGTGTTAGATTTTTTAGTATTATTTCTTTCCGAAACGTCCTAAACATGTAAATACAGTGACAGCCTACAACAGTAAACAGAATCAGCTGTATCGCAAATGCACTGTACAGACTGCACGACCAATACCAACTAGCTCTAGTATCAATACAATATACAAAATGACCAAGCAGTGCTAGTCCTAGTACAGCTGTCTATATTTCACCATGTTTTGTGCCAGGCAGCCATCTTGTAAATTCCCATAGTGTCCACCCAATGACGTTAAGATTGGACTCCTTCACAGGATGGCATGTTTTGCAGTCGTATAATACAATTTTCACAATGAATTATATATTTCTTTGTATATGGCTTTGTTTAGATTTCTTGAGGTATATTTACCGTCTGATCCTCAATTATAAAAGTTACCTGTCATTGAGAAGTATAAAGGCTTTTACAAAGGATTGAATAGAGATATATATATATATATATATATTTAAAAAAGTAGAGTGTTGGGCCTGTAACCCAAAGGTCCCTGGTTCGAATCCCGGTGGAGGCAAGCACATTTTTCTCTCTTCATTTATTCAAAATATATATTTAAAAAAGTATATATTATTGTACATCATTTCCAGGATATGCTCTGTTTATACTGTAGATAATTTTAATGAAAATAACATTTTATTTGTTTTAAAGAAATATTATCACATTTTATGGTTGGCTGATTCTGAAGTTTTCTGATGCCGAGTACCAGTTGGCGAGAGTCAGAAACTTGTATATGTCATGTATTGTTTCATAATGTTATAAAAAATATATATCTCTAGATTTAAATGTATGTCAAACATAATATTTTTTATGTGTGTAACCTGGGATTAGTATAGGCTATAGTATAGTATTTATACTTATCCCAGGTGTAACTAATGTTTTATTTCTTTTATTTTTTTCTAATGTATATCATGTTCATGTCTACCCTAGCCAAATTACTTGTCAAGACTCCTGACATGAGCGAGGGATAGAAAGATGTAGTCAATTAAATAGACTTGCTCTAACTCGATACCGTGTGTTGGAGCGGATATCACATTGTCGCTTCTTTTTTGTTTAAATCGAGAGTTGTAGGTGAGGGATTTTGAAAATCAATTATATGAAAGATATCCATTGTAGCGTAAGGGATCCATTTGAATAATTTATGTTTAATTGCCGTCTTCATTTGCACTTATAAAAATGTTCTTTACAAAAAACAAGAATGAATTGTAAACAATAAGCCTTAGTTTAAACTGAAATCCGACGAGTTGGGCCGGATCGAGTGAGTGAGTCACATGATGTGGTTCCGATCAGACTATAAACAAGTCTGCTGACTATCAGTAACATGTGTACCAAGTGTCTTGGGATATTTTTTTCTCTGGTGGTACTGTGCCGTTCTGGTGACAAAATGGCCTCTTTACCAAATTACATATTGTACGAAAATAAAATATTTGAAAACAATGAAGCGTCATAGAGTGTTATAGTCATATATGTTTACGGTACGATTTATTTCGGGAAACTTGTCCCCCAAAAGCTCCAGTCACCATAGAGATAACACCATCACATCATATCCATCGGCTAAACATCGAGAGATTCTTGTCACTGCGTGATCCTCACTACGCTTGACCGTGATAGATGTATGAATATGCATAACAATTTTGTTCGCCGAAAGCCGATTTATCAGCGCAAGCACATTATTCCCCAAACTCAAATAAACCTAACAAATTTCATAAGGCTTAACACTACGCAAATGTAGTTTAGAGGTTGATTATCTTCTGAACCAATGACGAATGAAGTCGTTGCTGATGTTCCTCTCGGCATTTCGATTCATCACCTCGAGTCTAATTATCCCGGGCCACTTTAATGGGAGTCGGATGTAAGTCGCAATGTAAGCCTAGCTTCATCTTGTAAAGACAGTGAGTGGGATTGCTTTTTACGGAACTTTGTAAACAAATTTCACCTCATTGCATAATTGCACATTTTCGAAAATAAAATATCGTATTAAGTTTTTTTGTTTGGACTATATCTTCCAACCGTGAACACAACAGATGGGATTGCGGTTCACCAAATTCCGCGAAACAATATGGCCACCGAAGCGTAATTTTACAATCTCCATGTTCGTTCAAATCCATCGGCTTAAAATAAAATGTAGCTTCCTCATCTTAAAAAAACAGATCGCCTTCGTGGCTTCACTATAATTTTATATTGACGACCGATGTCTATAACCTCTATCTTTAGAAGGTAGAAACTATTCTCAAAACTGTCTTGAAAAAGTTGATTTGATCAGGATTATGAGCACAGGGGAGACCAGGGCTAGTTGTTACATTTTATCAACACGGCTTTCTCTGTTGATAAGTTGTTCTATTATTTCAATGATTTTTATGTGCATGTTAAAACACTTGGCCATACTTATTTTAAGATAAACATTTTCCTCTTAGACTATTATGTTCCGGATATGGAAGCCATTTTATACTAACAAAATATTGTAACAACTTACCCCATACCCGGGGTAAGTTGATTCTACATGTGGGGTAAGTTGTTACAATATGAAAGAGATTATCAAAATACACAATTGATGTAGTTATTTCTCTTGTTGTCAATTTATTCAATTCAATAATAAACATAGATGTAACACAAACAATGGAAAGTGAAATAAATCATATACACATTGATTATTGTAGCATAATTTTACACCTCGTCGTCGGATTCACACTGATGATAAATTTAAGATGGGTCGCCACCAGTTCAATCTTGTTGAGTCCAGCCTTTAAAACTCATACATTATATCCAGATGTAGACTGTCGTCGCCATTGTCCTATAGCCTGCTTTGCTACGGTTACCTATCGCTGAAACGTCATAAAATTTATCTGCAAATAGGTAAGAAGAAGTCAACATTTAAACATAAAAAACGAATGCATAAGTTTACACAAATGTTATCTTCAGCGTATGGAAAGTGTACAGTGTCCTGTTGCAGCCACATTAAGTCACACTGTTGACGTTTTATGCCAGGGGCCTACAGGAGATATCCCAATAAGTAAGCAATTATTCAGTAACATTCACTTTAAGCACCACAACACTTAACACCTTGAAAAACGGTTTTTATGAATTAGTTTGCTATTATTGAATAAAAGTGAATCTTATGGGGACACAGAAAATGTAGTTTGACACGACCACCATATAATCCTTAAACTAAAAGCAACTTTATTTTTGGATTTTCTCATCTTTTAAACGCATATTACCTTTTTAAGGCATGCAATTATCTAATAATACTATTACATAACGCACCTTTTCCATTATTGTAGTGTCATTATTGTTGCCTCTAGTAGTCTTACGTTTGCAAGACCTCGCCATTTTGCATGAAAACTGTAAAAAAAAAAAATATCGTAATCGTTCAGAATAATATCACAAGCTGTGGGGCAAGTTGTCACATGGACGGACATTAGTCGTTACAGCTGTTACAATTTGCCCCCAAGTTGAGGTCATTGATCTAAACTTCATGTAGGCCAAACACACGAAAACGGGCACTCTGTGATATTCTTGTAAGCAGAGTATCGGCATTGAAGTTTCCAACAACACTATATCATTTGAACAAGGTTACAGAAAATATCTAGTGTGACCAGGTAAAGTTACTAAATAGGTGAAATTTTAGACTTTTAAACTTACCGTTTGAACTTCACACCTGATTTCCTCGAAGTTCCACACGTGGTCCAGTCTGTCAAAGACACATGAGCAGAAAAAACACCCCAGCGCCATCTATTTGACTAACGCAGTTTAATGTAAGAAATGCAAGCGAGACTTGTTTCCCTCTCTTATAATATAAATAATAATTTTGAAAAATACAATTGCTTTCTTTCATTATTTCATCTATAAACTATATTAGCCATTTTGATATTCATCTTAGTGATTATATTAAGGTATACAATTAATTCTACCAAACGTTGACATTTGCTACTTTTAAATAATCGATTTGAACGAGACAAAAGTGCGTCAAATAAACACGTCACGCTAACAAACTAAGTCATTGGTCGAATAAGCTACAAAGGCAATACTGAATTATCTAAACACATGTTATTCGGTTAAATCAGGGTAAATTAGCATATACATACATATACACACATATATAACAAACAACATTCACCAGCTGTGGCCGTTATTGTCACCAAACCAGTCAACTGGATGAAACGTCCGTGTGTGTTCTTTGAAGGTACTCGTCGGTGTTTTCAGGGTGAAGCAGTACCGATTTTTCTCATTACGAATCTTAGGCTGACTGACACGAAATGGAACAACTGTAAGCTGGATTTGCAACTCTGTTTTTTCCACGCACTGTTACATCAATATATGGTAAGTTTTATCTATTATCAAATATGTATTCATCGCATATTTATAAATATGTCCCTATACACATCTGTGCGAAAAGCGTGTCCTTGGTTGATCAGCAAAGGAGATCTAAACTACTTCACATATGATTTGCACAGACCGTTGGACAGGAGATGCCTTAGATAATTGAAAGAAAAACAAAGCTTATATGAGCTTTCTTTTAAGGCCGGCCTGGCTATACAATTTTCTTAAATATCTTTTTCACTTAGTATTTGTGCTGAGTAATAATAAGCTGAACTGGAAAAGGACCATATTGCGAAAGTTAATTCGTACTCTTGTTTTTGCGCCCCATGGCCCATTGGTAGCTCTAGGTTTCAGAATTATTGCTTAGCAGATTAGAAATATACAAAATAACATTACAGAGTTTATGTTCACGATCGAACAAGTATTTGCCTTACTGGCAAATCTATTACGTTATGAGGATTTAATAGGGTTAACCCAGCAACCGGACCATGGCAGATTTATTTCCAAATGATTAATACGTATGATATCCTCGACCAATGTTATACAAATATACCATACATGTATATTGATTAGTTTTGCCTTGAACATTAACAAGGCTGTCGTGTATAAAATGTATAGCCAAACAGAAGAAGTTGAGTTAGTATTTGGCGACATTTGATATACTTACTTATTTATTATTGTTTGATGTAGTGATCTAAACTTCGGTCACATGATTCCAACATATTTCACTACTGACTCAACTTGTACCTGATCCAGATTGTCTCTTATTGCATGTCCGTGTTTGTTTTTGTTAGAAGTATAAAGGTAATCATGTCTCATTTGGCTTCGTATAACCATTGTTAAACAAATGCCTATGTATAAACCCATCAGTGATTAGAAGGGCTATTTTACAAGTGATTAATACTAATTTGACCTTCTGTAATCAGTTCTATTTTTGCTTTCAGTTAAAAACGAACTCTGTTGGAGAAGACCTCAAATGTCATAGGGTGTACCGAATGACCAATGGATGGGCTTAACCAGGCACTTACGAGATACTTAATACTGTCTGACAATATAGACACTATCGACCAGTAACACCTATTTCCACCTGTTTGTCATCTACAAGATATACCAGAATATCACTTCCAGACCGTGTGTGTATCACCGAACGTTTTCAATATATGTGAAAGCTTGGAAGTTTCTAATTTTAGAAAACCACTACTGGTTTAATTATCGTCAAATGTTCTGAAGAAATGTTATATTGATATTTCATATAAAATAGGATCGGGTTTAGACTAACTAACAGGCATCTTTAGCTCAATTAAATTGAAGGAGAAATGCCACACAAAATGGAAAACTACCTTGAAATAGGACTGATAGTTTTAGTTACAGCTTGTAACGTTAGTTACTGCTTTAATGATTCTACTTTACCTTTCGTTGGCACGGCCGTCTCTGTAAACGAATCTAATATACCCTTCGAACATTCTGGAGTTGCCATCGAAGAACCACCAAATACATTGACGAGCGCTGGTTTGGCTGTAAATGGGTCCACCCCACGTCTAGAATCAACAGGCTTTGCTGTAAACATGTCTGATATACCTTTGGGTGAGTCTGGAGTTGCTATTAAAGAACTACCAAAAACTTTGAAGAGCACTTGGATTTCTGTAAATCTGTCCCATCCACGTCTCGAATCCACAGGCTTTGCTGTTAACATGACTGGTACTCCTTTAGAAGATCATAGAGCCCCGATTCAACCGTCTTGTTCCAAATGTTTACCACCATTAAAGACTGGATCAAACTTATACTTTGGGATGACCCAGTGGAATAACCTTGTTTGTGGGAAAAGTGTATGTAATAACTCACTTGATGAAACGTACTGTGAAAGTGGACATTGTGATAAGTGCCATTGTGATCAGGAGTGTACGCATTATGGCGATTGTTGTCCGGATATGT
>JAQQZZ010068945.1:0-22441 GCA_030265115.1 Mopalia vespertina | reverse complement strand
TAGAGATAGACCTACAACATTGCGTGACGTCATCTAATAGAGGATTAAATTTAATACTGCTTCGAGCAACCGGCCCCTGGTCATTAGGTTCCAGATAGTCTTAAAACTCAGACAGTTTACATACTGTATTATTGATTAACATCATTAAATGAAATTTACCTTTGACGGTGTTCTGACCTCACCACATGAACAGGTGTCAATTTTCAAATGCCTTTTATTAATACAAGAACTTTGAACTGTGGAATGATTTTATCTCTTAAATTTTATTAACTACATATCCATCATTTCTCACATATTGATGTCTTCCTTACTTTTGACAAATATTTAAAGTGGTAATGTGTTTCATAGGGGTGAGCTATGCCAGTGAATATTTTAGAAAGGGCATATATAAAATTGGCATATTAATCAATAGCGACAGATTCCTGAAGATAGTTAAATGTTGAGACATTGATGAAACCATGGTAACTACGTCAATAAATTCCCACTAAAACTGAAATGAAAGACCACTGATTTTTTACCTAAACCTATTATTTTTATTGCATATTTACAAAGACAACCATGTGTATTGCACTTGTTCATGACATGACATAAAACACTAATCAAGAAGCAAATCCTTGCTCCTCATCAATAAATTAAGTATTTAGTCAACCATTAGGCCTCTTAGAGTGGCCTTCATATTAACTGGCACGAATATCAGAAGTCTACATGTATTTACTAGAATTATCTACATTACTCCATATTGAATACATTCATGCACATTTTCCAGAAGATCTCACATTTTTAAGTTATAGCAGTTAAAATTTCAGAAAATAAAGGTTGGATGTCTAATAAAGTTAAAGTTTTCAGCACCTTATTTAACCACTAAATTACAATCAAATAACATTTTACATTTCATATCTAATATCACTGTATGTTATATCCATAAAAAAAGCTGAAAAAAAATTGTATTTGGCAAGAAGAAATTAAAAAAAGATTTAGCCAAGACCCATCAGACGAGATGCATTAAGCAAACTCCCCATACTGTACACTAGAGGGAGCTACTCTTAGAGGCTGAATATAAATTACATTATTGCTGTGGACATGAGATATTATGGGAGGTTAATGGACTTCTGCTAAAATACTATATTATTGAGATAGATACCATATTACTGACCAGACCTAATACCATGTAATGTAACTTAATCCTTTTTCTCATTGTCTCAGTACCAGATAAAAATGAACCTAAATGGAGCTGATAATGATATTTTGAGTGGCATTAACTGCATTAATTCCTGAATCAACCAACCATTTCCTAAACAAAAGCGCAAGACCTGAATTCAAGCCTGGGACATGATTATATCATAATACTGTATTGGTATATAACAAGACTTTTGTACATACTCTATGGCATAGACATGCACATGTTTTAGCTCCAAATGCTTAAATTTGTATGGAGACCTTACAGGTAATTCCCTATGATTGTTACATCTGTATCATATAGCATGGTTTATAAGCATGAATGCATCCAGGCTTGTTCTGTTATGTGTTCCGGCCTTTGGTGAGGAATAAATAAAAATTACTACCCCCAGTTTGAATGCAATAATTATTTAACTGAAACATGATAGAAAAGTAAAACAAATTAGTTATAATTCGAGTTAATAGCGATCAATTAGTCTTGATCCATTAAAAAAGATTTGTAAAGACATTTGAACCCATCGAACTGTGCCGTGGCGAGCCTTGCGCTCTTTTGGTACATGAGCACGAAAGTTTGGACTGGATCGAAAGACAGATGGAAAACAAGAGAAGTGGCATATCTCCTGTGCGGATGACAAAGGTTCATTATTGAACTATTATTACACTAAAATTAGTGTATACCATAATATCTAGTGATAAATTGTATACTTGTCTTTGTAATTATTTCTTTGTAGTGGGTGACAAATGAGAGTACCTTTTCTGCAATAAGCGATCACCCTGGCCTTCATCTTGGTTTGTTCATCTTCATACAGACCAGACAGAAAATAACCAATCAGCTATGAGGCAACTAATCTGTGACCTCTAATCTCATTGGCTGGAAAGTCATTTTTCATATATTCCGATTGACCAATCACCATTGTTAAACATTGCAGTGCATTGATATCAAGAAGTGATTGATATAGATTTTAAAGAAAATCTATAGACAAAGCAAAAGTTTCTGAATCCCTTGGAAGAGGATCAAGCCTATCCCATTTATTATAACAGAATTGTTGATCGATCATAACAGTCCCATTTCCAGTTTAACAAATCAATTCCAAAGAGGAAGCTACGCAAAAGGCATTAAATACTGCCCAGCAAAAAAAAAGTAATTATTTTTTAAAAATATTTTTTACATCAAGTGAAAATATAACCTATCCCAATTGACTCATAATACTAGGTTTTGATTATCACATAAAAGATATGGTGGAATTTCTCAAGATTTTTAGGTCTTGAGAAAAGTGTACCATGTAGCCCAAAAAAAAATTTCAACCCAGTAGATACTAGAATGAGTGATGATTCTAGAGATCATTATTGTTTGTTTGATAAGAGTTTAACGTTGTACTCTAGGGTATTTCAATAATATGATGACGGATTGTTCCTTACTTAAATACAGTAGAAAACTGAGAGGAAGCCTCGTACATTTAAAAAGCACCCTATCAATAACTGGAGCCACACCGTGTAACTCCCTCATACACGTGATGGTCGACAGACATACTCTAACCCATGGATGGTACATTAAGGTAGAATAAGAAGGCAGACTAAGAGATCACTGATCTATCTTTTCATAACTATTTTAAAAAGTTACAGGTGTTATTTCAAAGGCCACATAATTATTAAAACAAGAATCATGTTTTTCAATATGTGTCTTATGTAGCAAGTTACATTGGACGTATCATTTATCTGATTGAGTGAGAGAAGTCTACTTATCAGCTTCCATCTTATTTGAAAATTGTCTAAAACGCCAGGATTAACCCAGAAATGTGTGACATTTGGGTTTTTTTCAAAGAAAGTAGATAACTGTGTGTGCACTAAGTGATTAAGATCTAACACTAGCCAATCACGAGCTTGTTTGCCAACTAGTCAATGCACTGTTAATTTAGGTAATTTACCAACACACATGTACATGTATATGAAATTGATACATTCCAAGCCTCAACCTATCAACAATTTGGTCCAATAAAGAAAACAGCAAAATCCTATTAATTCATAGTATTTTCGTTATTTTGGTTGAACACTTTTTTAGTTTAAACAGAATCTAGTTAAAAAAGTATGCATGTGGAGACCTAGCTGAGAAAATCAGCTCTGTCGACTTATTTATCATATTGCCATTACCCTTGTCGTTTGCAAGAGGAATGTCTGAATTATTAAAAGGAGCAAACATTTAAGCCCAATGTTCGGGCTAGTGGAGACCCATCCAGGAATGGAACCCACGACCCTCATCGTCACGCACTGAATAGCAAACAGTACATGCCGGCACACTAGACCACTCAGCCAACTGGCCTTCTATCATTACCATATTAATTCATTTCTTTGTCTGGACCAGTCACCATGTCTACTACATATCAGATCTTTTGAATTTTATATCAGTCAGGTCAAGTGGATTCCCAATGGAGATACAACTAATGATTACTGACCTAGAAGATGAAGTCAATCAAAGTCAGGAAATATCAGAAATATAGACAGTCTTAATCAGAGACAGCATATGTGGGTTGTGATACTTCCTTTAATTAGTAATTACCTACATAAAAAGAAAAGCAGACGAAACACACAGGAATATTGTTTAAGAATTTTTGCTGAAACCCAAACATACAACAGAACAAAATGCATTGTAGGTTTAGAAAAGATGAAGTTGATGCTGTATCAAGATTATGATTGGCTACCTTAAATATCACATGACCATATTGTGGACCAATAGGCTAGGAGCATACCTCAGTCATTTACATTAATACTATAACTTTTAGCTTGGGACATAATTCTCTCAACAGATTCCGACCAATTCAAAGTGCAATCCCTGTAGTGCAGGTCTGAGAACTTCTGAAAAATCATACAATGAATAACATTCACTATGATATAGATAATGTTGAAATCCCAGGAAAAGACAATTGATGCCAGGTGTATCTTAAAGGGAAAAACAACTGATTTTCCACCTAAACATATTAGTTTTATTGCATATTTTCAAAGACAAACATCTGTATTGCACTTGCATTCGACTAAGCGTAGCCGTTAACTAAACAGGCGGGACTGATGTCATTTTTTCTAAAACACGGTCGGTTACCAGTGTGTTTGCTTATGGATGCATTGGAAAGCATCTGTAACAACACGGCGTATACACAAGCTTGGTCATCCAAGCACAATGTTAATCTCTTGCATACATATCTAAATAGGGCTTTGAGTAACACATACACCAGAATGTTACAGTTGACATGCGTTTTTTTTAAATCCGGTTTTTAGTACCAGGTTGATATGTACAAGCATGTCTGAATATCCCTAGGCCATTTCCCTACTGTAAATAATCTCTGGCGATGATTGGGTCATTTTGAATTCAATCACTGGAGGCAAGTCACATGGATTTAATTTTATCATATGACTGAGTTATCCACACTTGTTATCCACAAGTCTGAAGGCTATTCTTGTGTTGCTATGGTGACGTCATTGGAGCTACATCATTATTAAAATATGCCTACTTACAGCAGACGAAATTTGAACTATTTGCAACAAGTCATACATAAAAAAGGAGCAGTGTTTTGTTTAAATGTAATTTAAAGGCTTGTTTAAGTTGTTTTTTTTAATACAAATCCACAGAATACTTTGGTTGATTTCCATGCAGGCATACAAAACATCCAATGGTTAACATTACATGTTTTCAGGTAATATTATTGCTTTAATTCACCTCAGTGATAACTGAACCGGTACGGAAAGTGTCGAAGGATGTTCCGACATGATGTACAAGCAGTTGTTTGTTGTTGTTGTTTCACTTGGGGACGGAACCCTCACTTTCGGTTTTATTTTAAAGCATCTAACAGTGTATGCAATAGGGAGAAAGCCCCAACTAGATGATATAACTACAATGTTTTCAAACAATGACGTCAGTTCCGCTTTTTAAATTAACTAATTAACGGCTATGCTAATTTGATTGCAAATGCAATACAGATGGTTGTCATTGTAAATATGCAATAAAAATAATCAGTTTAGGTCGAAAATCAGTGGGATTTCCCTTTAACCTCATATAGAGGAAGAATGGTTTCTTAGATCTGCCAATCCAATTAAGACAATTGACGCAGTTTTAGAGCCTAACATCAGTTTGTGAAAGACTTGAATTGAATGCATTCAACCATTTCAAATAAATCCAGCAAGAATCTCACTGTCTTGAGGGCCAATAATTATCACAACTGTTTTGGCAGATAGCATCCGAGTTAGGACAGAGTGAGTCGCCTCAAAGCCAATATCTCTGGATACATGCTTCGGTTAACCAAAGCAGAACTAATGAGTAGAACTAGACTTCTAACTCAGAACACTTGTAAGGTAATCGATAGAAAAAGCGGGTCTCGTTGGCCATGCTTTTGTGACAAGTGTAACGCTGAAGAACAGACTATGTTGCACTGAGGCCATACCAGTAAATCTTTAAAATAATCTCACATTTTATATTTACTGTTTTAGATTAGTATGACCACTTTTAATTTCTGGTGTTCTTCGAAAAGCTAGGAAACATGAGATAGAAAGCACTGTGCAATGTATTATTTGATATGGGTTGTAGGTTAAAGATTTATTTTGTTAATTACTGTTTAAGGTCAAAGTAGAGACAGTTCTGTGATATTCTATCTAAACTACACAAGGTCAAGTTATTTCTAATAAATGTTCGTTTAAAAAGGAACCAAACATGGTATCTCAAAAATTAACTTAGCCAATGTAGAGAAGTTCACATCTCTGTGAAATTGAATCTGAAATATAAAACAGAGTGTTTAACTTCTCACCTTTCTATAAGGCAATGTTCAATAACTCAGAAATGAGAATATCTACAGCCTATGATAAGATATATAAACTATATATGCCTATGACATTATCGTTCACAAAGAACAAATTTTTTTAAAATATTTTTAATGCAGTTATTGGGAAAGTACATCTGAGATTGAAACGCTTAATTGACTTCTTTTCAGCGCAAAAGCAACAAAAATAAAGTAAAAATTCCAAATATACCCTTTCTTGAATGCAAACATTTAAGTTAACCAAATCAAAAGGCATCAGTGGTATTGGATTTTATTGAAATTTAGAAGGAAAACTCCCACATCCAATAAACAACAGTAACTAACAATAAGGCAGATAGGGTTAAACTCAGCGGAAAGAGCAAGTGTTAGTAAACACTTTCAAAGTTCTCAAGGATCTATAAAAGTCTCTGAGTTGGTGCTTAACGGCCATCCAAATCGTTCTATAGTCTATCATCAATTTGGGAAAGGAGTTGTTGAGAATTGATAGCACCATTTCAAATCGATCCTGACAGAAAGTGTTTCTCTTCTTAGGGCAACTAACAATTCCAGGTTTTATCTTTTTGTGGGTTTTTTTTGTTGTTCTAGAATAGAAATGACTTCTTATACTACCATAAAACACTTGATACAAAAAATACATTTATAATAAAACAAAATAGTAATTTCACATTAAAATAATGCAGCACCTCCTCAAAAAAATATATATATATTTTTGAAAATGTCAATCTCAAACGTACAAAAGAAGTGGTGAGTAAGGATTATATGCACACAGTGAGCTGTTAAAAGATAATCCCCAATTGATAAACAAAAAGGAAGCTGTCCAAAGATAATCCCTAACTGTTTGATTATCTATTAGAAGTCAAAGTAACTTAAGAACACATGTTAAGTAACACATGTTAGAAGTAACACAGAATGAAATCAAAGGTCAGAAATCTTGAGGTGGAACCTTTGACTTTCAGTTTCAAACTTTAAGAATTTCCAAAAAAAAAAGATAGGTAGATTTTCTTGTCTCGATCAGACAAAGAATACCTAAAACCTTTTCAGGAAACAATGCAATGTGAAAGGTCAGAAGCCTAATTTCTTGGTTTTGAAGAGATCGATAACATTGAAATGGTTGACACCTGGGTCCACAGAAAATGGTTTGAGAAAAGATGACAGAGCAACAGACCATGATTATCCTCAAACAGTTCATAACTACATGTAGCTTGTTGATTTAAAGTGTATGAACTTGAAATCAGTTTTGTTCAATGTAATATCACAACAGATTTCCTTTGTGACAATTGGAACAAAAGCCCCTCTTATCCTTTGCACAACCCAGGCCTGTTAGATAGGTTTTCTGAACCACATTAGATGGTGGCCATATCACTACATTTTGACGAAAAATGAAAAAAGCAGACAATTTCCAAGGCAGATAGAAAAATGCAAAGGCAAGAAACAGATTTTATTATCTGATCATCCAATGAAATAGACCTCTGGCTAAGGGCAGTTTTTTTGGAGAGTAGCAATGCTGTCTGTACATAGAGCTGGAGGAAACTTAACTTTCCAATATTATGGCAACACTTCACATCTTGGTTGTACTAGTGTCAATTATTGTTGGAATACACCATTGTCATATAAGTTAAATACACTTAAGCACAGCTTAAAACACCAATCAATCCAAAGAAACAATAATACAACACTACAAAATAGTTTCTCAGCCTTGGTTATGTCAGACTGGCTATTCATTATCAAAGTATAAATGTAAACCTTCTTTTAGAATATAACACATATCAATTAGAGCAATTGTCCAGTTGATTGTTCTGCTAAACGCAATATTCCTATGTTAGATTACAGACAGAACAGCAGGTGGTTGGAAGGAGCTTCCTGTTGCCCTGGTGCTGTCAGTGCTAAGGGTCAACAGGAAACCTAACAGTTTATGAGGTCTTGTATTATGACCTGTGATTGACCTTTGTTTGTCCTGTCTTGTGTTTGTTTGTTGCTAGTGGCATTAAGGGTGGTTTCCATCGGCCTTTGTGCACTAGTATGCTGTCATATGAGTGAAATAACCTTAAGTGCGGTGGTATACCGTAATCAATCAAACAAATAAACAGATAGGACTTATGAGAAAATCAGAGAGATTCATGTGGCTAGTGATCATTCTTTTACTTTGATCACTGATAAAACAACACAGCATAAGAACAGTCTTCAGGACAATGTTATTTTAAGGACTGAAAGAAGACATCCTAACTTCAAACAGATAATAATTACATCACAGAATATCTCTGTGAAAGTAGGTCCAATATAATTCTAAACAGATGCTGAAATAAATTCAGAGATAATCCGAAATAGATGTTCTACCTTTTGACTGTCTTTAATACTACAAAAGTGCTAAATAAATAAGAAAATAGAATAAGTTCTGCCTAAGTTGCATCATCTAAATTACCAAAATCAATATTATTTCTCTTAAATTAAGTTTTTTCTTACCTTCTTTAACTTTGTTATGGAGACTCTACAGAAATATTTAAATTTTTGAATGCTTTATTGCATTTAGTGCGACATTATACGTTTATTTGGTTCCAGAACATTTTCAACAAATTGCACAGCAGTTTCTCAAAACTATAGACAAATTTAGGAAGAAAATGCACAAAACAAATAATTATTCTCCAAAGAACATCTCTTCCAAAGGTCTATCTGAGGCGACCATTTTAATATTATCCATGTCCTTCAACAAAAAAACATATCAAATTAAGAAAAATCATCTAAAAGACAAGGTACTATAACAGGCTTCTTTAAATGGTCACTTAGTTGTTACTTTGTGACCATGGAGAACCCTTCCACAGACTCTGGTCCATGGGGAATAAGAGTTGTTCAGAATTGATAGTCTCTATAATCATTTCAAATCGACCCAGTCAGAAGGTGTCTCTGTCTACTGGGCCATTCATAATCACAACTGTTTTGGCAGCCACTAAACCCATTTCTGACACGATGGGTTTGTGACCTTCTGTTAATCACAACCCAATATAACAAATTGATTGAGACTCCTAGCTCAAGACTAGTATGTTCATCAGTACAGGGTCAGACTCTCAGATCTGTTCGACTGTCAGACATGCTTTTTGAACAAGTCTGGATGTAGATAGAAGAAAAACAGTTTATCGAAATATTTCTTATGATGGTAAATCTGTGAATTATTACACAGCAAACTAAATTTATCCTCAATGGTTAATCTCAAATGGAAACAAATTTAGATAACACTAATAAAAATCAAAATAAAACAATCGTTTTATGATAAATCACTTTAACTCAACAAAAACAAGACATAGTATTAGATGCAATACAAAAGTCCCCCAAACAACAATACTTTTATTTATAGACACCACAGATAGAATGATGCAACACAACTGTTTTCATTAATTTGAACAGATTGGTTGAAACAAACGGACTAAGATAATGCAATAACAAGGTGTTTTCTTTTGCTATCCAAAAACTGTTCAATTGGCAACCTATTTTAAAGATTTTTTAACATTTGATATGTTACATCCGTGTTTGTAAAGCCAAACAAAAAACTGAAATTGTTGTGAAATTATTGGAAGCTAGAGAAGCATATCTGTCAGCCATAATATGGAACAGCAAAGCATGGTAGGGGAATATCACTGGTAAAATTTCACACAGATCCACACAATTCAGTTGATAGAATACCTACTGAAATCTAGATCAATACCTTCAACTGCTCTGCAAGGCATATTGGGGAATAAAAATACTAAAGAAATAAATGATAACATATTCTCCTTAACGACAATTACTAGATCTGGTTAAACATGTGCAGATGGATGATAAATAAACTCGAACCGTAATTTGGTCTGATGTAATTGCCCACCAAAAATTAGAACAAAAAAACAGTTCTTATAACACATTTGGATATCAGAAACCACAAAATCTATGATTAATTATTCACCTATGATATAAACAATATCAAAAACAGTTCTATAAAAGTTACAGAAATGAAAACCCTGAAATCAATGTATGCGCTGTGGTCAGTTGGGGGCATATTGATGCTAACTATGAAATTATGAAATGTCACATTTGTAACTTTGCTTTTTATTTAAGTTTAGGTATATAGTCTTTTAAAAAAAGAAAACTGTTGGACAAACCTGCCAACCCACCCGCGATTCTTGAGAGAATGGCATTCTTTTATCAGAGGCTATAAAGGGTTTGTACATAGCCATTGATTAGTGGGAGTAACCTTTTTACTGAGAAAAAAATATGTTTTTAGCGCAATCATGATGCCTTTATTTTGCACTGGAGGAACAATAATTTTACAACAAACCTAGGCACTGCACAGTTCTTGGTTGTGTATAGTGTGGTTATTTGTGGTTGCCTTCATGTAAACTAAACACCCTTGAGCACATCCTAAAACAATATGCAATCAATCTACCAAGCTGTCATCAATTCAGAGAGCTGGTGTGAAATTACCGATTCTGCCGAACATAAAAATCTGATGTTAGATCTAGTTCAGCTAGATTACGGATACATGTTTCAGAGATTAACTGACCACGAAGATGACATATGAGAAAATAAACACTTCTGGTCAGAGACTGTTAAAGCGCTTTGTGAGAATTCCTTCAGACATTGATTGGCAATAAAAATAGCTCATAGAGTTAACAAGATCCAGGAAATGTTAGTTTATGCCTATCCCTTCAAAGAATCATCAAAAGACATAAGCAGGATGAAAACAGACGTGGCATCTTTGAATAAACTAATTAGGTCAGTGAACAGAGAAAGTATCTCCATGGAAATGGGTCAGATAGACCATCCTAAACCTTTTGACCATCATTCATGTTACAAGACTGTTCTCAACTAATTGGAAAGGAGAGTATCCTAAGCCTAAACAAGAGCTACCTTAAATACATCAATCAATAATATTTCTATTGATTCAGTAAAACACCTTTGTTCTTTTTTAACTCGGTTAATGACACTGTACAGAAACATAGACATTTTAAAATGGTTTCATGTTGACCCATTGTACACACAGTTTGTTTATTTTGTTCAAAAACATTTCCCCACCAGACTACCACAACATTTTATTAGAATTACAAAATATATATAAAACCAAGCTGAGTCCCCCATCAATGGCTCATTTATTCCTTTTCAAGTGACATGAGAGTATCAGAAAATTATGCAATGGTTGCTATATTGAGAAACAGATATTGGTTAAATGCAATGTATTCCAATTTGTGATTGCATAAAAAGAAAGCAATATTCTAAGTTTGATTTCAGTCAATGAATTTATTTTCAAGATACTGTGTTGACAACTTTAAGGTTTCTAAAAGAACACAATGGAGACGAGGTTGTTTTTGGAAACTTTACAGCTGAACAATGTTGGCCTTAATGCGTCCAAAACACATCAAATGGTAACCATTTGATAACCATTGGTAACCATTTCAAATTGACCTAGTCAGAAGGGTCTCTCTACTGGTCCATCGTCACACCTGGTTTTAAAGCAACCCCGTAATTGCTGGAGCCACAAAGTGTCATTTACTCATATACCTGATGGTCAACAGGCGGACTTAAACCTGTGGAGGCTGACTGTACATCGAAGTAGGATTAAGCAGAGACACTAACCACTAAGCCACGGCTGCAGACTTGGTTGTTCCGGGTGTTGGGGAAGGTACCATGTACATGTATGGTAAACCATTATACACAGGCTCTGGGTAGTATACCTGTGGTTCTCTTAAATTACTCTCACAAGCTGTATGGTTGTATTATTATGTTGATGGGTGAGTTCTTTTGTTCTCGACCAATGGTATCCTTTATATGGATAAGATTATGTTGATGGGTGAGTTCTTTTGTTCTTGACCAATGGTAACCTTTATAAGGATATGATTATGTTGACACTATATTCAGCAAAATAGTGTGGCCAGTTAAGCCATAGTATGTATGTTTGTTTGCTGACACAGTTATTGTTAGACCATCAGGTTTCTTATTCGCCCACCTGCCCACCCACACAGCTTAAGAGTCTCCAGTTATTCATACATCTTTTATTGTTCATTTTTAAAAATAGTGTTTTTCCATACATCTATTCAATTGGATCTGGACATGTAAATATTCAGGTCATTTTCGATTATATATATGTTTACATAGGATTAATTTTGTAGCAGACATTTATGTACATATGTTCAGTTATTTTGTAAACATGTTAGTTTTCATTTTGCTTTGAATGTATTTATCCTGTGTTTTACTTTTATTATTATTTTTCCATTGTATTTATTTGTTATCCATTGTATTTATTTTGTTATCCATTATTTATTTTTAAACAATCTATTTTATTAATTCATAATTCTCTTTATTAATTTGCAACTGTGTGTTTCTTTCTTATCTCTGTCTGACTATATACAAGAATTGTGACATTTCCTCATAAAAAATTATAGTTTTAAGTTGTAAGTTGAGTAGCAATTATCAAAATACATGTTCAAAGATTTTTATAAATGGACTTTTTAAAAGGTTATTCATGTACTCAAGTTTCTAAACTGTGGTGAATAGAATGAGGAATTGTCAGAATAAACACTAATTGACAACAGAACGGAATCAGACATCTTTGAGGTGGAACCTATGAGCTTCAGTTTCAGACATCTACAAATTCTCCAAGAAAAGACTAAAATTTCCTTGTATCATTAAACACTTTAACAAGAAACACAAAAATCACAATTTCTTTTCAAAAGAGTGTAATTAATGTAAACCCATGGACACCTGATTTTACGGAGTTCCTTTTGAAGAAAAAAAAATAGCAACATATTATGAGATCTCATCCATTTCAGAATAATCTGTATAAAAATGGTTGTGATTAAGAAAAATCTGATTGTTTCTTTTTGATATGAATTGTGTTGTGCCCAAGGTATCTCACTTGTGTGAGGACTTTCCATTGTCTATATTTTCATGGAAAGTTGGGGAAAAAAAGGCTCTTAAAAATAAAATCTGATCCAGAAAATTGGATATTAAGGCTGCTTTCAATCTGTGAACAATACCGTGAACAGGAATCAGTAGTGCAATGCACAATCAACTAAACTGTGGCATAACAGGCTTGGATGATCAAATTACAGAATTTCCCAGAAATGGTATTATGAAGCCTAGCAAGTCAAGATTAGAGTTTTAATAAATCTGTTAGGTAATACAGGATTTGCTTCATCTCTTCAAATCAGCATTACCTTCAGGACTAATTACGCAAACCATTGAAGGTGCTCTTGCTCATAAAGAAAGTACATGATTGATTCTAGCCAGGGTTTCATAGATGTCAATTCCAGCTTACAAACCCAAACAGACAATACTGACACTTATTTTTTTCAAAGTTTAAAGTTTTCTTTTGAAATTGAATATTTATGCCTTGAAAATGATGTATATTTAATATTGTTTGGCCAAATTGAATGCTTTATTCAATCTACAGAAAGCTAAAGGGCTTGTAGATTACATTTCCATCAATCCAAGGATTCATTTTTCTATCCTACAAGAAATCTGATTTGACAGAATGAGGCAAAAGCAAAGTTATTCCAAACTGTTTTGCTTTGTAATGTTTCTTAATTAATCAATTTTGGTCACAAGACGACTGCTATGCCGGACAGACCATACTACGCGTATTCATGTCAGAGACATTTTTAAACTTAAGCTGTGTCAAAATCAAACAAAAAGAGTGAAAAGCAATTATTGTCTACAACTCCATATCGAATATTGAATGAAATTCACCATAAGAGCACTTTGTTCCAGATTTGTTATACACACTTTTTTTCAATGGAGGAATTTTTATTTTCTATCAGAGCAAATCACTTCATGTTTCATGCTGTTATGTAGAGTGAGGTTACTAATTGTTTGAGAATCTGTTGTGATAAAAGTGACATACTGTCAGCCTAGTAACACCAATCAATTCACGAAACTATCTGTTAATATGTAACAAGAAACTGAAATTCACTCATAAGAAATCCTTAATGGAGATTGTTTAAAAAAAAAGAACAAAAAACAATGAATGCTAACAGTATTCTGTAAAAATAAATAGGCTGATCTTGACCCTCTACCTAAGGGAGATATTTCCCCTAAAATGTACTCCAAAGTTTATTTTATGAGATTTGCCAAAAATATGTCATTATCCTGAATTCCTATTTGATATTATTGGTCACTGATAAATGGCAAATAGTGTAAAAGCCAATGATCCATGGTCAGAATCAATGACAGATGACTCAGCAGCCAATGGGATTAGATGTTATAGATTAGTTATCTTCCACCTGATTCGTTCTTCTTTCTGCTCTACATGAAAATGAGCAAATAGGAGACAATGAGGATGACACAAGGTAGAGGTAATAGCTTTCCTTTCTAAACAAAAAAAGGGCGTCATCTCATTTATCATCTGTAGCTATAAAAGGACAACCATGACAAGCCTGCTATTTATAACCAGAAATCCAAATTAATGGACAGTCTCACACAAGTTTGGAGAAGAAACTATGGTGATACCGACTCCATTATTTTTCATATATAATTTGAGAAATATGATTCACATTCCATATCCAATACCAGAGGTGGAATTCAGATTCTAATATGAGCTTTTTGTTCTCACAACATTTGCTCACCAAGCATACATATGCTATATACGAGAGAGCTGGCACTGCTAGCCAGCGACTAGAGTTCCAATGCTGGCTGGAGACCAACAAAATTGGATTTCTCTACAATAAAAATATAGTTTTAGAAAAATCAAAGAAGTACATTTTCGTTATTCTACAACCAAGATCATATGTTTGTTTGTTTGTTTGATTGGGGTTTAACGTCGTACTGAAGGGTATTTCGCTTACATGATGACGTGCCAGCCCAATGGATGACGGAAATCATCCTCAACACCGCTGGGGACAAACAAAGACATGACAGGACAAATATATGACAACAGGACGCAATACAGGCACCACAAACAGATCGGTTTCCTGTTCCCCTTTAGCCTTGAGAGCACCAGGGCAACATGAAGCTCCCTCCAACAACCTCTCAAGGTCATATGGGTTTGTGCTGAGATGTGATTGTGTTTGAATACATGGATATACATGTAAGCAATAAAGCCATGATTTCAACTGTTGTAGAAGACTGAAGTGACACAGAATTATTGTTTATCTCGTAAATCAGAATTTGAAGACTTTCAGGTGTTATCTTAGATAAGTATTTAAGGTTATAGGAAGTCAAACATCACATCCAGCTACAAGGTCATAAGCATCACTGATATATCAACGGCTATTAACTGTACATCTTTACAATAAATACTTCTGTCAAGGATAACAGTATAAACTCCGATGTATTCACTTGGTTCAGACATAATTCTCTTAAATTTAGCATTAAGCAAATCAACCCTTACAACCCTACTTGTATATAATGACAATGACTATAATTATCCTATCCATTTTAGTGTGAAATGAAATGAAATCTCAACACCATACAGTTTGACACCTTATCATTAGCAGTAAACATCGCCCCAACCAGTCAGTAAACAAGCCTATCTACTGAGAAGGTTCTATTCCCATGCAGATCTTTGCTAATGAAAGTTTCCCCCAAAATAACATCGTGCTAATACTCACTTTATAATTGAGACGAAAAAATATTTGATTAATTGGTAATCAAGTTATTTTTTTTCTGACGGTGATATACTCAGACAATGAAGCCTGATTTCTAGGTACTTAATGGTATTTCACTTATAAAACTCAAGGGTATTTCACTTACATGAGGGATATATTCCAACAAGGAACACTGATTTGTTTGTTTTTGGTTTAAGGTCATAGAGTATTTCACTTAAATGGTGAAGGTTTGCCTTATTCTGCTTTACATAAAACTGGTGCATACATGTACCATGATTTGTTTGTTTGATTGGGGTAAAACACTGTACTTAAGGTTATTTCACTCACATGGCAGCATGCCAGCCCAATGGGCGAAGGAAACCAACCCCGACACTACTGGCAACAAACAAAGACATCACAGGACAAGTAAAGGACAATACAAAGACATCAAAAACATATCAACTTCCTATTCCTCTTAAGCTCAGAAAGCCCCAGGGCAACAGGAAGCTCCCTCCAACCACCCACAGAAACCTCTTAAAACCTTCTCCTGCAATAGCCTGTGTCACCCAGTATGACTCCCCCAGATATCCCCAGACTCTAACCTGTCAGCAGTTCATCGAAAAGACGATCAGCAGTTTGACATGCTAGCCACTGAACCACAGCCTTGGAATCCAAATGATCATTTAAATCCCTGAATCTACAAAATTCACAAGTACATCAAAAACGAAATAGAGCAGATATATGCCCATAGCAAGCACCTCTAAGATAACATGTAAACAACAGTCACAAATCAAGTGATAGCCCTAGTCTAATTGGCCAGAAATTGATAATATAAATGGCAATTTTATAAGACCTGGAGATAAATGTGGGACTTAATGGGTTCTTTGTACTCAATTAACAAGGAACTTACCTGTAAAAACTATAATTTAGACATCATTCTATACATTAGAATGAAGACGACTATTACATGTTAGAACTCCACCTTTATGAATTGATACCTGTTCATGGAGCTAATGAAGTACAGTCAAAACACCTTCAAAGGTAAATTTCATTTAATGATGTAATAAGCTGATAACTAATCCATAATTATAGACTGCAAGCGGTTTGATTACATTACTGCTCACACTGAAAATACATCAAAGAGAGACTCAGATTAAGTAGTTAGGTTGGAATCAATGTAAACCGTTTTGATGTCCATTTCCTATAACACCTATACAACCACAACTGGCTGGAGAAAAACAATGCCCACTGTTATACATGTAGTTCCCTCAACATTGTTTGTATAACACCATACATCATTAACTTGACGACAAACTGAGCTGAGCTTGTACAGATATAGGAGTCTCTGGGCAAATGTTTTTGATCAAAGCATGATCTTGAAAACATAAAATCATGTCATAAAACGTCATCAAATCAAACGTAAACAGTAATGGATGTGAAAATGTTAAAGCTAATCTGCCTTTTTATCAATTTGTATTAAAATGTGTGAAAGTAAATGACCAATTTGAAGAAAAAATATGTTATCAGTTGGGTTTATCTCTCTTGGGATGGAAATAAAAATGACATTGACAACCAGGCCTGTTTATGATTCTACAGCTTTAATGGAATTCTCAGCAAATCTGTTTTCTTTGTTTCTAAAATCTTCAAATTGAGAGTTAAAGTGCATGTTTGCAATTACATTCAGAGTGTTATCGAATGATTTATACCTAGCGACAGTGCCAGAGATAAATAGCTTTGGTCGATTTGGCAGCTCCCATTAACCTGAAGAAAAATTCATATCTGTCTATATTTAATTTTAATCTATAGTGGACATAAGTCTTTGGATAACATTAGAAATACATGCAAAACATGTTTTCCTCTGTTTTTGTATTTGACATTGAATACATGTATCTATATGAAAAGTATCAAATCATGAAATCAAATTTTTTCAAATAAATATTAAAATAATAAGGCAGACAAGATTATACGTATTTAATTTATCTTGTATTTCACCGTAGGTTATTGCAGAGGCTACTGATCTTTGCTTTGGAATGAATTTTTGACTACCACAGTTTCTTAAGTATTTATGTCTTTAAATCAGTCTCACTTTTGTTATTTGACATTGAATACATGTATCTATATGAAAAATATCAAATATTGAAATCAAATTTTTTCAAATAAATATTAAAATGATAAGGCAGACAAGATTATACGTATGTGATTTATCTTGTATTCCACTGTAGGTTATTGCAGAGGCTACTGATCTTTGCTTTGGAATGAATTTTCGACTACCACAGTTTTGAAAGTATTTGTTTCTTTAAATCAGTCCCACTTTTAGGATAATCTATGTTTTTAATCAATTCCCGATTTAAGATAATCTTGAGATTTTATCTGTGTAAATTTGTGGAGACTACAATATAATTATATGTGCGGTTGCGCTAGATTCATTCGTCCCTTCCATGCTGAGTCAAACTGTTTCCATCGGATGCTATATCTTGTTTTTGGATTTGGCCCTAGATAATCATTCAGTGCACAGTGAGCTAGACTACTAATCTTCCTGCGATGTCCCAGGCACAGGTTCAAACCCTCTTCATCATCTAGCATACGAGTGAGTTACAGGAGGTGATTGATTCTGCCATTCACTGGGCTGGTTTTGATGAGGTTTTCTCTCTGGTTTTCCACAGTTTTAAGTAAGACAGAGAAAGAAGTCAGCAATTTGTAGTCATATAAGCAAAATACCTCAATCAAACAAACAAATTTTCATAATATTTATTCTAAAATGTTATAAATAGTGTGTCCTCCATATCTATTGTAGGCTATATCTTCTTCTCTTGTGAATTTGGTAATACTTTACATAATTGCTACCCAAGAAATAGGGCAATGTGAAAACAATCACTGTAGGTTCAAACATGAATTTCAGGGCAGGGGGTGGTGGGATAATCTATCTGATTAAATCAGGAATAAACATTTAAATGGACTGCCGATCAGTCGAGATAAATTGAATCGTGGTCATACATACGGTGTCAAGTTGAATCAGTAGTGCAGAGTTTTTTCTCAGTAAAACTTGAATGGTTGAATATTGGAGAAGTAACACATGCTGACCTCTCAATAATGAGTTAGTGTCGAGACTTGGTTATCTTGTATGTAGAGACCACCTCACCGACAATCAATCAGACAACATGGAGCCCTTACAGCTAACATAGACCCTTCCTGCCAAAACCAGACAACAATCGGAAAAAGCTTTTCTTTTGTTCGTGACGGAATCTCATCAAGACGTTGTTTAAACTCAGCGGAAACTTAAATTGGCTCCACAACCAGAAAAACCTTCCCAGATAACTATTGGTCATTTCAATGACACCAGACAGTTTCTACTTAGACCTCTTGCCAGCGGCACATGGTCAGGGACATTCCACAGCACTATATATGTCACATGACATTACAAGACAGTCATCAATAGGCGGGTTAAGTTATCCACCTGTCAAACTAACTTCTCTGAACACAAATGTACAAACAGCAAGCTTCAGATATAAATGTTCAGCTTCTTCAATTATGTCTTAGTTGCTGTAATGGTTGTCTGATGGTGATTATTTTAACACTAACGAGTTAGACAATAAATAGATAATGTTATAAAAAGACAAACTTATAGAATACAGAGATAGATGTTTTTCAGTAAGGCGTCATCGGCATTGAACAGTGGTAATTAACTATTGTCTCTCATTTAGTTCACAACACTATTGTAATCAAGAAATTATTTTGATATAATTGTGATCATGTTGTTGATCAGATATAGTTTAAATTAAGTATAAATATGTATTTTGCATCAATGTAACATTAATAAGTCTTATCACCAAGCACCATAGTAAATTATTAACATTTTCTTAGAATACTTGGCAAAAGAGGATATAAAGGGCATAGTATTTCAGGTAACTGGTCAACTATTGAAATTATCAATGGTTGGTAAAATCATTTTCAGCATAGTATTGCATAACCGCTCAATTGCTCTGATTAAATGTGTGTTGTGTGGATTAGTTAACCTAATTTGTACAAATTCATTTAATTTATAGGCTGGAATTTAAAGCGGTGCTCAAGGGTAAATCATGTAATTGATGATGTGCAAAACAAATGGATGGAGACTGAATAGTGATTAAAGCGTGCTAACAGGCATTTCTCTTTTTTGAGAGTGGTGTATTCCAACAGTATTAAAGCAAGAAGAAATCAAATACAGCCACTGTCTTTGGTACACTGACATAAACGTAATACAATCTAATGTGACATCTTGTCCCTTGCAATATTTCAATCAAGCTTGGTAAATGTCGAGTAATTTTACAAGCTGGTAGAGGACTTGAACAACAAATGATTCCATATGGATCAAAACTTAATCAACATAAAGCTTTTGGTGTACATGTAGATACTAACACCATTTTCAAGTCAATAATATCCCAAAGGTACAGTTTATCGAGTAGAATATCTGTTAAGAGGTATAAGGCAGGAAACCTACTGTAGTAGAATGCTTAATATAAGATTACAATAACACGAATCCTACTTGGGGACATTGTGTGGAAAATCCGTAATAACATCAAAGAAAATAAACCACAAATGCTATAGTATGGTTAGAAATCAAAAAGACTTATCATTATCAAAAAGAAAAATATAGGCAGTTATTATTTGCAGAAATCTTTAAACCAAACTTAGCAAAGACAAAATATTCTTCACATCAAATGATTACGATAACTTAATCCTATCCCCAAACTGAGACCATGTCATGATTTAAAGTATTGTGTTTTATATTGTATACAAAATTCAAACTATTTATTCAAACAAGTGTAAAGTTTATTATACTAAGTCCATATAAATATATATACCCAATCTCACATAACTGTCCATCAATAACCACCAAGCTGGACCACTTGTAGGGTGACATGGCCCAAGGTCAAACGATCAAACCTAAAGAACATCTTGCCTCATGAAACCATATAGAAAAGAACCTGATTATTCATTTATTTACCAAAAATCAAATTTGGCTCGTAGCATCACATGTTTGCAAACTGCAATTATTCTCCAAACTTAATCCCATGCAACACCAAGCTAAATGGAATACTTTAACCAAGTTTGTTAAGAATTGGAATACCCGTTTTCAAGTTGAGAGCTGAAACTCCAAAAGCAGAAAACAACTGTTCCACTAGTCATAGCATCCATAGGCAGACATATACCCATAGAGCTCAATTCCAAACATCTACTACAATGGAAGTTTTATTGGACTTACAAAATGCATACATTCAGACCTAAACGTATGAATTCCTTTATTTCAAGCACCAACCTATTAACAGTAATGCTGGCTGTGTATTCCAGGAATTTAATCTTGGATAAGATGAGTGATATCCGATAATGGTGAGTTCTCATTTTTAGCACAAGTAATATTCTGAGAGGAACATAGGCATTTGTTTGTAAATTTCACATTTTTACACCAGACTAAAGGTTATTTAATTTATTTGACGTTGTCACATTCCAATGGGTGACAGACATCAGCATTGTGCGTCACAGGAAACAACCAAGGACAAAATCCTTGAGGAAAACTGGGTGTATAAAAAGGTGTGATAAGGCTGGAATTCCAAGTACACAACAAATCAGTAATGTCTTGCGACTTCCCCCCCCCAGCCTAAGCAGCAAGAGAAAACTTGCCACGCAGCCCAAGCGGCCATAAAAGACTTGCCCCCCAGCCCAAGCAGCAAGAGAAGACTTGGCCCTCAGCCAAAGCAGCAAGAGTAGACTTGCCCCTCAACGCAAGCAGCACAAGAAGACTTGCCCCTCAGTCCAAGCAACAAGAGAAGACTTGCCCCTCAGTCCAAGCAACAAGAGAAGACTTGCCCCTTAGTCCAAGCAGCACAAGACTTGCCTCTCAGTTAAACAGCAAGAGAAGACTCGACCCTCAACCCAAGCAGCACTAGAAGACTTGCTCCTCAACCCAAATAGCAAGAGAAGACTTGCCCCTTGGTCCAAGCAACAAGAGAAGACTTGACTTGAAACCCAAGCAACAAGAAAAGACTTGCCCCTTAGTCCAAGCAGCACAAGAAAACTTGCCCCTCAGCCAAAGCAACAGGAGTAGACTTATCCCTCAGCCAAAGCAGCAAGAGAAGACTTGACCCTCACCCCAAGCAGCAAGAGAAGACTTGCCCCACAGCCTAAGCAGCCATGAAAGACTTGTCCCTCACCCCGAGCAGCAAGAGGACCAACACACAATAGACCACCAAGGGGTCACATTGAAGAGCAAAATTTCCAATGTATATGTATGTACAAATTGGTGTATAAATATTTATACATTATTATCACTATACTGTCATATAATGATCCAGCTAACAGCAGGCCTATGCAATTATTCTATGTATATGAGACAATTGGGTCATTCCAACTGTTACATAATATTATCAACATACAACAGCTGTTGACAACTGAAAGCTTGTTTATCTATTGGAATCAAATAAAACAAAACACATGAGAATAATAATGATACCAATGTAACCAATCATGACAAACAAATTTACAAGAGGTCTTGCAAAGTAGCTGTTTAAATTGGTAAAACCTTAATACTTGCGCTGCTTTTTTGGCATGTATAATGCTGGAGCCACTACTGTATATTCTCCATTTTTTCAAGACTTCTTATTTAATGCCCACAAGACAAAATGTATGACAAAACCTCATTGAACAAGATATGTGACACAAATTCCAAATGAATAAGGTGGGTTAGGTAAAAACGAGTTGAACACAGGAGAATTGAACAAAATTGAGACTTGAACAAAATTGAGACATCTGTAGGACATTATCTTTACTGTAATAGGTTGAACACAGGATAATTGAACAAAATTGAGACATCTGTAGGACATTATCTTTACTGTAATAAGTAATATTGAAGTTCCACATCCTGTATAACACAACCAGTAGATCAACAAG
>JAQQZZ010068924.1:0-22446 GCA_030265115.1 Mopalia vespertina | reverse complement strand
TGTAATATTATTGCTTCCATTCACCTCCGAGATAACTGTACCGGTACGGAAAGTGTCGAAGGATGTTCCGACATGGTCCTCAGTCCTACAAGAAGTGCAGTGTGATTCACAAGATCTACACTCAGCGCCCTCTATAATTACGTCTACCCCCGCGCAGTTCGTTCTAAAACACAACTTTCATGAAGATCGGTTCATAAATGTGTAACGTGAATCAAAATACAGAATGTTGATTTGAACAGCAAATTTAATCAAATGTCAAAACTACCCCAAAAAGTGTACATGCCACAAATTAAGAGAACCCTTATTACCGAGTTCTCACATACGAAGACATTGGAACATCGTAGCTACAAACTTGTAGGACAGGTCGTCAGTCCCACAAGAAGTGCAGAGTGATTTACACAATCTACACACAGCGCCCTCTATAATTTAGCACTGAATAATCATACATTTCTTCTTTGTATGTAATAAAATATTACTACATAAATAGTAGGGAGGGATCAAAAAGACTTCGACCTTAACCAATCACTGACAGCCATTCCCTTTCTGCCTTGTTTGAATCAACAAAAAGAAGGTGGCTTCACCAGAGACTCGGGATAATTGAAAATTACTGCCATATAATTTCATAAATTTGATATCTCCGCATGACTCATTAGAGATCACATACCCCATGAGTCATTCTGATCGAGGCAAGTAAACATGCCTAACATTTTTGAAAGCGATCACTGTTGAAAATGTCAAGGTTATGTTCAATGGGTTCATTTGATTAAAACCATCGCCGCCTTACCTCCATGCCCTACGTACATCCTGCTTGGTCATAAACAAGGAATATTTTTAATGTAGTGATATTCGCTAAAGTGGCGTAAATTGTGCGGTTGTAGCCAGGCAAGTTACAGCTGTATAAATACACCGGGATAATACTATGATGTAAGTCAGCTGTAGATCACTGCAATTCCTTTTTTAAAGATACTAACAAATTTTAATATTCTTTAATCAAAAAATTACACATTTTCAAATTCGTAAGCAGCTGGATTTTTCGTAACTGTGGCTGAAAGAAGTGCCCCGCCTGGCGACTTCCCGGTAAGATAGTGGTGGCGCTGGTTAATCCCAAATTTCCCATCGTCAGATACCTTTTTATATTGGAAAATGTGCGAGTCATCCTCACAAATGGCCGGTCAGGCAAACCTATTTTGGACTGAGTGGTGTAATAAAAAATCAGCCTGTGTGTACTTTAATTGTGTTTATGTAGTGTACCATGCTGATCTAACCAAGTTCGACCACTTATGACTAATTCTATACATATTTTAACATGGTTATAAGTTACGTCTGATGATCTTTGACACAAGCTTCATTCAAATTGTTAACTAAGACAAAGTGTATGGCTTAGTTTGACTCAGTATTGTTTATGTTTATAAACAGACAGCTTTAGTAACTCGATCAATGGGTGATGATGACGTCATCGCGAGACTGTACACTCTGAGTCGTAACACATCTTGCTTTAGCTCCGGATATAAATAGAAACATCATAACATTCTCTTTAGTAGGCATTTGTTTCATTATAAGTTAAAGGTTGAATTCTGTTAGTATACTATGAGGAATATATTTATTTCCACGGACTCAAAATGTGAAGGTAAGCCATGATTTTAAACGTTTTATTCCCCAGTGTTGTCGGGCCCCCATTGAGCATATACAGCAGTAGCCAACCTAGAACAAAATTAAGTTATGCTCTTACGTTCAGTTTAGTTCAAGAGTGTTAATGTTAATGTTGAAAATCAGAAATTGATAAAAAGGTTATCAATACACTATCACCTTTCACATTCTACTGAAAGTTTTGCTTCAACAAAGAGCAGACAAAACTGTGAGCCTCGTGGGTCGCTTTGTCCTTTCCCCGCCCCAATTTTTGCCTAGATACTGAAAACACCAAATAACAACTTTGAAATCTACACCGAGTTTGGAAAACAACGGCGTTTATCTACAAATTAAAAATTTATAGGGCCTACGGCGTTGTCTTACAGAGTATTTTGGAGACGTTTGGGGGTACAATTATGACATTAAAACGTGACTATTTGTCATTAGTATGATTATGACATTGAAGCGTAACTATTTGTCAACAGGGCAATCCTTAGCGAAGATACAAAATAAAAGATTAAAATATAAACACGGACCCGGATTTCTAGAGATTACAGATTACGGCTTCTAAGTATTGGAGCTATCGTAAATAGAGCACATGACTTTGCGCATTGCAATTGCACCAAACGATACACATATTTTATAGATAAACAATAAATCCGGGTTAAAGATTATTATTTATCCTATAAAGCATCCGAAAATTATTTACCACCATTAAAATACAGTTGCTATATTGATATTAAACCGGACTTTTAGATAACAGATCTTCCGTAAGCACTTGTTATATTTCTTGTAAATGTAAATGATCTTTGCCACTGGTTTGTAAATAAAAAATAAACTGTACTCGGTGTGACGTCTATATCTCCAGTTTTAAAGCGTTCAATCCAGCGGACATCTGAATGGAAAATCTGACATTCTATTTCCACAAACCGATATACCGATAAGCTGATATACAACAGATTAGCATAGAAACTATGATCCAAAATATATGACTCGATATATGGATGGAATTTTTTTTAAAAAGACTTCAATGTGATTCGATCAGACTGATTGATTGATTGATTGATTGATCGATTGATTTATGTACACCAACAATATAGCACCAATAGTACTACAATACAACAATAAAATCTGTCGTGTTTTGCATGTTTGTAAAATTAATTTTCCTCTATTGCTATCAAAGTAAAGACAACGTAACTATGCTGGTAACTTACTGTCCTCAGCGACGGGCCTGTGGTAATAGCCTACTACTATGAGTATATGTATGACTTAGCTAGCGGGCCTGTAGTGAGGAGTTATAGCCTACTACTATGAGTATATGTATGATTTAGCTAGAGGGCCTGTAGTGAGGAGTTATAGCCTACTACTATGAGTATATGTATGACTTAGCTAGAGGGCCTGTAGTGAGTAGTTATAGCCTACTACTATGAGTATATGTATGACTTAGCGAGCGGGCCTGTAGTGAGGAGTTATAGCCTACCGTACTACTATGAGTATATGTATGACTTAGCGAGCGGGCCTTTAATGAGGAGTTTTAGCCTGCTACTATGATTATATGTATGACTTAGCGAGCGGGCCTGTACTGAAGAGTTATAGCCTGCTGCTATGAGTATATGTATGACTAAGCGAGCGGGCCTGTAATGAGGAGGTATAGCCTGCTACTATGGGTATATGTATGACTTAGCGAGCAGGCCTGTAGTGAGGAGTTATAGCCTGCTGCTATGAGTATATGTATGACTTAGCGAGCGGGCCTGTAATGAGGAGGTATAGCCTGCTACTATTGGTATTTGTATGACTTAGCGAGCAGGCCTGTAGTGAGGAGTTATAGCCTGCTGCTATGGGTATATGTATGAGTTAGCGAGCGGGCCTGTACCATGGGTATGTGTATGACCGTCCCGAAACCACCATATATTACTTGTACTAGCTTGCAATGATCGAAATGCACCGTAGAAATATGTCAATAATCGAAAAGGTATGTAATTGTTAAAATATTGATTTTACTTCTCCGGCAATAACGATAATGCAATATAGTATAGTATATAATATATCATACCGTTTCTCGAAATATGTAATGTACACATTTAAACTTCACACGGTAACTACATGTACATCGATTCTATATTAGGAGCACTTTAACTGTGTACGTTAACTAACAATCGATACTATCTTATGGCCGAGTGTGATTGATATGTATTTCTAAAATGTAATAACACTCACACAGGGAATTATCTCACGTTCCACATAAATGTTTTTTTTTTTTTTTTTTTAATTTTTAACAGTAGCATAACAGACATATTTATTCCCTATCAAGAACAACAGTCAATTTAAGCGACAGGTGGTTTCACAAACACATGATAACAGACTGGATAAACAAACACATGATGACAGACTGGATAAACAAACATATGGTGACAGACTGGATAAACAAACATATGATGACAGACCCGATAAACAAACACATGATGACAGACCGGATAAACAAACACATGATGACAAGACCGGATAAACAAACACATGGTGACAGACCGGATAAACAAACACATGATGACAGACCGGATAAACAAACATATGATGACAGACCCGATAAATAAACACATGATGACAGACTGGATAAACAAACACATGATGACAGACTGGATAAACAAACATATGATGACAGACTGGATAAACAAACACATGATGACAGACTGGATAAACAAACACACGATGACAGACCCGATAAACAAACACATGATGACAGACTGGATAAACAAACACATGGTGACAGACCGGATAAACAAACACATGATGACAGACCGGATAAACAAACACATGATGACAGACCGGATAAACAAACATATGATGACAGACCCGATAAACAAACACATGATGACCAGACCGGATAAACAAACACATGATGACAGACCGGATAAACAAACACACGATGACAGACCCGATAAACAAACACATGATGACAGACCGGATAAACAAACACATGATGACAGACCCGATAAACAAACACATGATGACAGACCGGATAAACAAACACACGATGACATACCCGATAAACAAACACATGATAACAGACCCGATAAACAAACACATGATGACAGACCGGATAAACAAACACATGACAGACCCGATAAACAAACACATGATGACAAGACCGGATAAACAAACACATGATGACAGACCGGATAAACAAACACATGGTGACAGACCGGATAAACTATGATCTTCATGTGTGGACAGCCGAAAAATACAGATATACGAAAGCTTTGCGCGGAAGTTAATGTCATGTCAAGTCCGGAATCGAGTAACAGAAACAGGCCTGTACATGTTATACATGCTCACTGTGTATGCAGTTGGTGTTATACATGCTTACTGTGTATGCAGTGGGTGTTTTAAGGTGCGACGTGTGTGTGTGTGTGTGTTACACCCACAAAATTATACACGTATATCTCAGCGGCTCTATGCTGTAGTACAGACATTTTCATTTCGTTCCCAGTGTCCCCATTTAAAAAGGCTACGGTGTATGGAAAGACATTCGCGATAGCAGCTAACATATCTCTGTTTTTTCCATCTACTATAGTATATCATTAATACTAACTTCCCCAAGGCGTTTGTACGGCGACAGTCTAGTCTGTATTGTATACATGTAACGATCGCAAAATTCCACCCAATTGTCGTTCTACTTTCACTAGCAAAGAAAGTTCCATCACAGATAGTCAATTTTCATCTGCACATATACTATTTTCATCAGCTCACTTTTTTTTCGTCTTACACATCGCTTTCATCAGCATACATTGTTTACATCTGCACACATCGCGTTCCTCTGCACACATTGCTTTCACTGGTCCATATTGCTTTTTACAAAGAGACACGGTGGTATCTCCAACATCACTGAGACGAATTGCTCAAACCCATCATAAAGATTGCCAAGATCACATGACATATTTGAATGCAGTGTGTTTGACAATGAAAGAAGCCTTACGCATATCCTCTCAGGGACCCAGTTGAGTGACCTCAATACTGCAATTATTTTCACTTTCGGCATTGAACGTTCAGTCGTTGAGATAAATATTATGAACGACACCTTGGGACAATTTTAATGTAGTGTTGTATGTATTATATTTAAAGACGTTCATAGGTCAACGCGTCTTAATTAATCTGGCAGGAAGTGTATAGTCAGCTATATTTCTAGGACGGATCATCAATGTGTAAATATGGAGGGGAAAACCCTCATTTGGAAGGTAGAACGTATAAAGGGGTTATTTTTGATTAGCCAGAAGTTTTGTGGTCAACTAAAAAATCAAAAGGGGAAATACTACGTCCTATTTTCATTTTCCTGTGGTACCGTAATATAAAGGATATGTAAAAGATTTGACTTCAGAAACGATAAGCTTACAGCGAAGATGACATGTAGGTGTATAACGTATTATTATTTTATTTCTCGGTCATCATTCTTTATAAGTGCATTTATAGTCATTGTGTGTTACGTATGAATCAATTATGGACATTATCAGGTCGTTTCGTTATTCAGTGATATTCAGCATGTACAATGTTTCTGATAAAAATATTTTGTTGGCTAATATTGGATTGCAAGTTAAACAATTTTTCACAGCACCTGTATCATTTACAGAAACAAATATTTCTTGTTTCAGAAAGGAAACCTACTGACAATTTGTTGTCAAATTTTGATTTAGTTCATGTTCTTTTTTTTTCTTTCTTCTTTTATTTAACTTTCTTTTTTTAAATTAAATAAGACAAGTCAGTTGTTAAATTATTCTAATTCCAATACATCATGTGTCAATTTCTAAAAAGGTATAGATTATTGATAACAAGGTTAAGATTTCATTACAATAGAGCAGAAAGTCTCCTCCTTATGTGATGATCTGGTTTGGAAACTTTTCGTATTCAAGAAAATATTGTCTTCACCAATGACAGAAATTAAGTTGATAAAATGTTTTATTCGTTATATTTTGAAATCTTTTATTCTCTTACCTGATCTAAAGTTCGTTTCTGCTTTACGTTTGAGGAAATCTTAAAGTGAGCCTATTCAAGATAGTCTGATTCTGAAAAAATGGGTTTAATTGATGTTGAATAAGTGATGGAATTGTTGATACGGAATTAGTAGAAGAATAATGGATACTAAATTTGTAGGGGAAAGTTTGATTACCGGATCAGTGCTCGGTGTATACGTGTGCTTACTGAACAAGCGGAGAAAAGGAGGATATTGAATTAGAAAAATACTGACTTACTGGAAGACATCTTCAGGCTGACTTTTATAGTAGGAGACATTTCTAGACTAAATTTGTAAAAGTCACCTTAAAGTTTAAATTGATTTGGATATATTAATAGTGATGATTTGTAAATATATATTTTCAGGTGAGGAAGTGATATCGGGTTCTGAACTTGTAATGATGTACCCCTGGCAAGCGTTTCCCTCCTACCCGCCTGGAAGTATAAGCCCCGTTATACCACAGCTACCTATCATGCCATCTGCTCTAGGTGAGTATTTATTAATATCAGTTGTCATAATGTTTTTTCATCTTAAATGTGTGTGTTTGGAGTAATATATTTGGATTGACATAGTTGTTGGGGTTCTTTATTATTATTTATTTTTTCGGTCGTAATTCGAGGGTATTTTAATATTTAAAAAACAGAACCGGCAATTGCCGGAGTCATCTGTGTCTCCCTCATATACCTAATGTCTACCTGGAGACTCGAACTCACATATTACCAGTACATCGAAGGGGAGTCCACATGCTAAACATTAAAGCATGACGGCGGGCCCTAAGTAAACAATGTGTATATATTTCATTATGGGTTTTCAGCCAAACATCCCCAACTGTGGTCCAAAGAGGAAGTCAGTGCCTGGCTTCAATGGTGTGAGGACGAATATTCTATTGTACATGTATCCACCGATAGATTCAACATGAATGGCAAGTGTTATTTTATCTTTTAACCAGGTGATATCACTGAGCTGATCTTACAATGGCAAATTCCCTCAAATCTATTAACACATTCTCAAAGCAACGAGTTTTCATTAATTTAAACAGCAACTTTGAAATACAAATAAACTTAAATGGGTGGGCCTCTACATAGCGTTTTCGAAATGTTTTCGAATTCCAGGGAGAGGAGGCATTATTTTTTACCTTTCATTTCATTTACAAAACTGCAATTAAGGATAAACTTTTAACTTTTACTCTTCTGATTTGTTAATTACGCAACACGATATATTTTTATGGGCAAACTTTTAAATTAGTAATTTAATGTCGCTATGTTAGATTGAGGATGGGTTTTTGTTACAGGTAAAGCATTATGTGTTATGATGAGGAGTGACTTTATGGAACGTGTACCAGAAGCCGGAGATATTCTATATAACGTACTCCAAAAGCTAATTAACAGAAACTCAGGTGAGGAAGCTTTGATTATTTGTAATATCAGTTTTTAAATTTACTTGCATTTTATCTTCATTTGTTTAGAGGTCTCTATATGTTTACTGTTGCAGTAGTCGGGTATTGATGCGGGGGGTAGGAATTATTATACATGAAACATTCTGTGGCCATGGCCTTTACTGTATATAAATAAATATAGAACAAGTTGAATGTGTCAATGAGACTGACAGGGAGAATTTTATTAATAATTAAAAATAAAAAGGAAGGGATTGTCAACTAACCATCGAATAGCGTTTGGCATGCTACCCGAAGCTTTAATTCAAGAGTGTTGTTACTGAGTCATATATAATTTATATCCGCCTATATATTTTAAAAATACTTTTTTTAGACTATTCATTACCAATGAATATACAGTTACATGGAAGCAGTACACCCTGTTTGTTTTTAACCAATCTGTTGACATAACTCAAGCGATTGTTCTTAAAACATCAAACCACATGCAGTCATGATAGTAATCGACAATTTCCGTACCACTTCCGAGGGCAAAGTTCCAGTTGGTCATCGCCTGGAATATTTCGTGCAAGCGTGGTTGCTGGTCTAGTCTATTTTTATTCACATTAAACAATAAGAGAGAAAGAAGACTTATGTCCCACCATGAAAACAATGCGACATGTGGCTGCTATCGTGTTGTAATTCCCTTTTGTCCATTTATTTCCTTGAGTCTCTTTTAATAATTATTTATATTAACTATCTATTAATATTTTTTATGGTTTAAAGGAAATTACAAATTTAACTTTCATACATTTATTCTTCCTTCTTCTCCGGTTGTAAAGTTTTGAAATGTTTTGACATTATGATATTTAACGTTTTAAATTTGCACAAATTTTTAAATCTTCATCCATATATCTGTCCTGTCGTTCAAAACTTATATCTGTCCTATTATCCTTTGATCATAATAATAATAAACTTTATTTTCTGAGTGTTAATTCACGATAAACTCGGTAAAAAGATGAATGATCTTCCACAAGACCCTCCACATATACACACACTCAGACTCAGACAGATATAAGGATATATTTACAATTTTTCATTTGAAATAATTGTGTTTCTGTGTGTTAATTCTATTTTATGAAATAGCTTAACAGTTGAGACCATGATGACTAACTGTGAGTCTAAAGCTCCGTCGAATCACCATGACTGATTGTTTATATGGTAATTATGTTTACAGGGCCGATGTTGTACCAGCCACTTCCCACATATCCTGCTATAACAACCGGTATCTCGGGCTTCACAACCTCCTCTCCTTGTCCTTTACCAGGTATGTATTGTTATAAAACCAATCATTAATATCGTCATTGACTAACATTTCCTTTAGAGTCAAGGATGTTCTCAATAAGAAATATCTCGCGTATTTGTTGAGTTTTTTTTTTAGTTGTCAGATCCACATAGCTCTATAACATATATTAGAAACTATGTTTGCTGGCAGCAAAGAATGAACTAAAGAAATAAAAATGATCCCATTTGGAAACTGTTGGCCGAAAAGTGATGTCTTGAAGACACTGTAGACCAAATTATAATGCCTTAAAGACACTAACAGGAATAATGGCAGAAACTGTGTTTCGTAACGGAACCTTAAAGACACAGCAGGCATAAGATGATACTGAAGCCTAAACAATATTCTTTCAAGAAGCTGCAAAAGTAAAATAATTCTGCTGAAATGTTCGTTAGTCATCTGACAAACACTAATTATTCTAAACTATCTTTAATTTGTTCAACTATAGACATTTTTATTAACAAATTTGATATATAGTGTAATTACCACCTTAGTAACTAACCTGATACATTGCCTACCAGTAGTTTGTTAATAAAGAAGATGCCGTTCATTAAATTTAAGAAGTTTACTTATTGTTTCAAATTCCGAAATGCGTTTTAAAACTTCTTATTTTAAACCATTCTAGAAAGGTTAAAAATTCTCTTAACATTATGAATTTTTTTTACATTTATTTTCATTTATATCCTTAAACAGTTAACAAATAGCCTTTTCTCGTAGCTATGTTTCAAGTCCGTGTCTAACAAATAGGTCTATGTACATATAAACGAATATTTCTTTATCGGTACCCAAAAGTCTACATTGAATAAGGAATTAACACTTTTCTTAATTAAAACAACTTCTTCCTCATTCAGTAAACCAGCTTCTTAAATAACAAACTGCTTGATCCTATGAAAGAAGTTGACAGATCTGTTCAAAGTACGAATTCCGAGAAAATCAAAGACGAAACTGTTTGTATATTTAACCAGGAATTTAGAAGAACACAGGTGCAAACAGTTTTTTTATTTTATCTTTGTGTGGTCAACTAACTCATTTGATTCAAGAAATAATGCATCAATTTATCTGATGTTCACAGCTCCACGACGAGAAGGTACTTTCCTAGTCGTACCCGGAAATACGTCAAGGTCAAACCAACCGCAATCAAGGTCAAACTATGTTCCTATTCTACCAGATTTAAAGAAAGCGATTCAACCACGTGATACTAATACCAAATACCCGATACCAATGACTCGTAAGTACCTCTCAACATACTCCCGGAGTCTTGAAACCCCTTTAAGAAAGTTATTAATAAAGGGTTAAAATGTGCAGTACCAGAAAAAATACTCTAAATTCAAAAAAAATTCATCTTTTGATATATTTTATCGTAATCATAATATAATAATAAGAATGCAGAGTTCAACGCTTACTGATCAACGGATATTTATATATACATATCATATCAAGGCGATGTCTTTTCCAATGATGGCAAGAACAGGATAACTGCGAAGGAAATCAATTAGGTCAGCCCAATTGGGGCGTTTCAGACTGCAGTTGGCGATGTCGTATTCACAGCTTCGGCTGTTTAACTGGCTGTCCTAAAAAACACTTATTCGGGAACCAATCAAAGTCTGTATGAATATTTAGACTAAAAACGGCCAATAGAGGATGTCAATTGCATGTTTAAAAGTAAACCCATCCTCGACAAACTGGCACTATTGTTTTAATTTAACCCAAAGCCAACAAACAAAGCGGGCAATGCGATACAACCATGTGTAAGTACAATTTATCTGAGTGAACAAAGCTTTATATTCGTGTATATATAAAACGATGAATTGGTTTACTTCGCTGTAAAGAAAAAACTTTTCCATCCGCCAACTGGGTCATCAGTGTTCCGAATTTGGTGTTCGTCAGCCAAACATGAATGGCGGTATGAGCTGTGATAAGTTCTGTTCCCCATCATATAGCTATTGAGTATGACGCAATTCACGCTTTACGGACATTTGGCATGATCGTGTTGGTGACCAATACGGTATTTGTCAACTGAATTGGCTCTGCTAGTTAGTTTTACCAAATGTAATTATTTTCAGCATACCGCATCCCTGTGTCCAGTCCTCCAGACACTGTACTAAGTCCGGCCCCCAGTGCGGGCTCAGATAGTGGACAGTCAGACCACACATCAGAGAACGCCTCCCCGCCCTCAAATCTCGGTAAGATATTCACTTACATTTTAGCATTTGATTCGTAAGATTGATTGGTATGGCTATACCGTGGTTAGTTACGTAGTGTCAGCCATGTACATGTAGCTCAGATGATGCGGGTTCCAATCCTGCTGTAAGCATACCAGGTTCTATATCTCTCTCAGTTATATCATGAATTATTCTTATACACAAGTTCAGTTGATAGGCTCATAAAAGTTGGGGTTTTTTTAAATATTTTTTTTTATCAAATTAGACGATTCAATAAACGTGGTCTGTTCTGGTCATGAAAAAGAAATCCAACAATTATTTTTTTTCAAATGTAACAGAAGTTTATAATGTTTATATAATTGTTCTTCGGCTCGTTCGCGGTTTACATAATTGTTTATTACAATTTGCTATTACTCACATTGGATGACATGTCTGAATTACTAATTAACCTTAAGCTAAGACATCAATTATTGCATATGAAGAACCTTAATGTGTGGTTATAAAGCTCTCCATAACAATACATTATTTCAAAAGAACGCCAACTCGAATAAAAGTAGTGTTTAAGTGTGCTGCATATCAACACAACCCCTCAAATCAGCGAAGGCGGTTGAATAACCCTTTTGTGACTCAGCTCTATTTTATACGAATACGGATAAATTCTCCAATTTCGACGCTTTGACAACACACCTTTATCTCTTAGTTTGTATTCTGCTGAGTGAGTTATTATGTGGTGGAAGGTGTAACACTACATGGAAGGTATTGCTTTGTTACATCCGGATGTGTTAATGTCATGTTGTATGGGGTGCGTTGATGTCATTGAAAGCAAACAATACAACCTGGAAATCGTGACAGTATTCCCAGTTCAGCATTTTGTCTTATTTTTTTTTCAAACTTAAATACTTGTCGAAAAACATGACTTCAGTCTTATGACCGTGCGTCAATTATAAAGTGTATATTTCACAGTCGGGATTGAATACCT
This sequence comes from Mopalia vespertina, assembly GCA_030265115.1. Lineage (NCBI taxonomy): Eukaryota > Metazoa > Mollusca > Polyplacophora > Chitonida > Mopaliidae > Mopalia > Mopalia vespertina. The sequence continues at coordinate 9,966 of JAQQZZ010068924.1, read as the reverse complement.
TATATATTGTTCACGTACCTAATGGTGATGGTAATCCCGGAAAACGGATGGTTCAGACGGATATCATTGTATGCACTTTTCAGTCTAAAATACTTTATTTGTTCTTTACGTCATGCACAGGTCCATATTGTTATGCAAAATTCGGTACTTTTACGTTATAACAAATCAAGACGTTTGTAGATATTGTATTCACAAAAAGAAAATTGTTCGTGAATGTCTTAGTGAATTCCTTATCAAGCTTTGTAGATTCTGCTAGATTATTTTATTGAGGTGTATATATGTTGCATCCGAATAATTTATCCGGGTCATCCTAGTTATGATAACGTTTTAATATATTAACAAACTCCATTACTTCGCTAAATCTTGAAAGAAGAAAATTTCTGACTGAGCATGGCGCTAACAAAAATGTCATCACCTCATCCGGTTTTATGGAGTATAACAATACGCTTTTTTCACCCCACACTGTCTTGAAGGTAGAAATTTGTCTAAATTCATGTTAAATAACAAAAATGTGTATGTTACGCTTGGTCGTATTGAAATGCTAATAGGTCACCCAGATTATACATAATAGAATGTACACTGTCTGTGTAGAACAAACTACTCCCGAGAGATGTATCCTGTCAACTAGTCTCAAATGTGAAAAAAAAGATTTAGAATAAAAACTTGTCCATAACCATGCAGCCTAAGAACAAATGTAACATGCTCAGGGTTATATACTATCGTTGGCTGAACGAGTAATTATTTAACGGCTATAAGGAAGCTAGGCGGAAACTGTGCATATTTAGATGTTGAATAGCCAATAAAAGTTGACTTAATAAAACCCCTTGGTAGCTTGGTAAACTCTCAGTCTATTATTGTTTTTTTTTTATTGCATGACTCTAATTGAGAATTACATCTTGAGACAACTTCCTTATTTTTCTGATAACAATTAGGTTTCAGTTATGCTTGAGTTACTTATAATAAATAATATTATAATATAGATTGGCCCATAGACAAATGTCTTGGGAGATTGAAATAGGTTATTAGGGGGAAACAGGGATTTACTGACCTCATTATCAACTTCCGTAGTGACCCGGTCAACCAAACAGTATGTACGTTTGCTTTTTCAGGGTATTTACAAAAATATTAAAATTATTTTTTGCCCCCCAAAACACTACTTTCATTCTTCTTTTTTTCATGTAAAGTTTTTCTCTCATTACTACACCTAGCTGTGTATAAGTTAAGGTAAACTTTAAGAAAAACCTGTTAGATTATTAATGGCAGATAGTTTCTAGGTAAGCTGTGTACTAATCGGATATTTATTATCGAAACGTAACGATTTTATTTTATGAATGAAGTTGGTAAGCCCCGAAGCTGGTCGTAAATTGTCCCAGCTTTCAGTGCTCTGCCAAACAGTGATTGGCATTGGTCAATCTATTACGAGACATTGGTCATCCATTACGAGACATTTATCACTCCATTACGAGACATTTGTCACTCTATTACGAGACATTGATCCTCCATTACGAGACATTGATCACTCCATTACGAGACATCGATCACTCCATTACGAGACATTGATCACTCCATTACGAGATATTGGTCACTCTATTACGAGACATTGATCATCCATTACGACACATTGACCACATCATTAGGATACATTGACCGATCCATTACGAGACATGGATCACTCCATTACGAGATATTGACCACACCATTAGGAGACATTGACCACTCCATTACGAGACATTGACCACTCCATTACGAGACATTAACCACTCCATTAGCAGACATTGGCCACTCCATTACGAGACATTGGCCACTCCATTACGAGCTATTGACGAGCCATTACGAGACATTGACCGCTCCATTTACGAAACATTAACCCCTCCATTAGCAGACATTAGCCACTCCATTACGACACATTGGCCACTCAATTACGAACTATTGACGAGCCATTACGAGACATTGACCGCTCCATTAATAGTCATTGTTCATTCCATTAATAGTCATTGACCAGTCCATTACGACACATTGACCACTTCATTAGCAGACATTGGCCACTCCATTTGCAGACATTGGCCACTCTTTTGCTAGACATTGACCAATCTATTACGGCACATTGACCACTCCATTACGAGATATTGACCGCTCTATTACGACACATCGACCATTCCATTATGAGATATTGGCCAACACATAGCGAGATATTGATCACTCATCCGTACGGCCCCCGTTGAAGTCTGGTCGCATGATCGCAGTATGATCAGAATTTCTCAAAAACCTACGGCCGCCGCAGGGACGCCCTAAGGTTACTGTGCGTCATCACTTCAAAGGCCGCACGGCTGCCGCAAGTTTTCTATCTCCACAAATTCAAAATACGCCGTGTGGCTAACCTAACATATGTAACTGCTACAGTATGTGACCGTGGGAATGCTGTGGCGGACCTATAATTGCTAGTGGCCGTAGATATTTTAGACCCCACGGCCGCCGGGGAAAATGTGACTCACAGGGACTTAGTACCATAGAGATCGTATATGTATATAGAAAAGAAGATGGGGGGACACTCTGGGGTCGATTCAAGTCCACTAATCACATAAATAAATAAAAATCTCACCTGTCCGTGTGAGACATAAAGCTCACGGATAATGACGTCAGGTGCTCGAAATCCTCCAATCACAGCTAACCGAATACATCGCTTGTAGGCTGAATTCGAGAAAGAACGATAAGTTTTGTGTTTGCAAGCAAAGTTTGAGAATTACAAATATTTTACATAACACTTCTGGGTTAGTATCTGAAGATGAACTATTTGTCTCACACGGACAGGTGAGGTTTATTAATGTTATGTGATTAGTGGATTTCAATCAGTTAAATCTCATCACGGTACAAGCTGGGCCGACCCCAGAGTGTCCGCCCTTCTTTTTTTTATATACATATACGATATCTATGGTACCGAACCCCTGTGATGTGATGTATCAACGAAAACAACAAATAATCCTTAAGTTATCGCTTTAAAATCCAGATAAAATATCATCTAATAACAAAACTTGTTTGTGACAACTTGTCTCTTTGTAGATACGTTATTCATACACATTGTACCACAGTGAGTTGTTCTTACAAAATAAGCTATATGACACGAAAATGACAACAAATCTGACAAAATGAAAAACGATTATACTTTATATATATAGCCATACATATGATCATTCATCTCTTATTCGGTTTAAACAATATATTTATTCTGAAAAAAATAAAGATATGTGAACAGGCTCAAGGCCTATATTAACGTCTCTCTCGTGAAAAAAACAACTTTCAAAAGCTAGCACAACCATTCTAGGATTAATATATTTTGAATAAATGAAGAGAGAAAAATTTGCTTGCCTCCACCGGGAATCGTAATATAGATATAGATATACGAAATTATATGCAGTGGTACACATTCCTTGTTTCAAACCCTGCTTAGTTAATATATACATCTGTATACTCTCATAGATTTGTCATAATCTCTTATTTGACACGGCACGTAATAATTATATGTTCTATAATGTATTTTCCAGAATCTGTATCAGACATTTACAATGACAACCGAATTACTAATTTCACCAAAAATGGAATGACGACAGAGACGAGATTGAAATCACCACACAGCCATTATGAGCGGACACAAACAGAAAGTATAACAACAGTATGGAGAGAGAAAAATTCAGGTATGTCTTTAAACGCGCATTGGAGTTTGATCGATACAGTACATACAGAATAGTTTTAATCTCATGTTATTTATGTTTACATCGTAACGAATTTAATTAATAATCTAATTTACTGATTGCAAAAGTGTATGCCAATTTGTGGCAACGGAAAGTCAATATGTTCAAATTATATAGCTACAGAACACCTTCTCTATCTCATGTTGTTTTTCTGGTCAAAATGATTCGTATCTTGAATCTCAGCGCCCATTTACTATGCTACTATACAATTTTTGTTATTTGAATTTCACTAATTATATAGTTATAATAACAAGTTCGAAAGTATGGACTGTCGTTAAATTTTAACACAATCCGGTGGGGTTTTTTTAAAAGCTGCCCAGCGTGCTGGCGGGCATTTATAGACAAACCAGCACCATACGTCATGATATAATGTTCACTAGATACCAGACATATCTGTGACAAGAAAACCCCCGGGACAAATTTAGATCTGGGTTTAATAAGATTCTTATTTACACTTTCAATATATATTATTACTTGCGAAAAAAACATTTTGCTTGTCTAACCGTGATTCGAACTCCGGCCCATGGCTACATGTAGCTACCAATGTATACATTGCTTACTGTTTAGAAATATTTAACTGATTTAATCTGATTTTCGATTATTTTATTAGCACATAATTAGTCTTGTATTTGTCTTGTAACAGATGTAGGCTGTGTGGATTTTTATAAATTTTTATTTGTTTGTTTTCCAGACTGCCGATTGTTATGGGAGTTCATTAATTATCTACTTGTGAATGGGAGTTACACGGACTTCATTCGCTGGGAGGATCAAGAGAAATTGACCTTCAGAATTATTAATCCTACTGCATTAGCTGAACTCTGGGGCATCCAGAAAAACAGGACTAACATGACATATGAAAAACTCTCTAGAGCATTACGATATTATTACAAGATGAATATTATCAAGAAAGTTCCCGGGAAAAGATTGACATATCAGTGAGTAAAATGTCTTGTGCATTTTCCATAAATTAACATAAAAGAGGGGTTTGTCTATAACTACTTTAAAATGTTTTCTGGATATTCTGACTGATAATGTAGCCTAGTGTAGCCATGAGAACATTTGATCCGATTGAAGCCAAATTATCCCCATCGCATTAAGGTGTAATACATTCTTATACGAAATGGAATTCAATGCTATCTTTCTCTGACGGGTTGTCCCAATAGGAAAATGTAGCAGGGGTGGAATTTTATCTTTGGAAAGCAATTCTCTGTCGTCACAATATTCGCGATAGTGGCACCATGTAATGACGTCACAAATGCATTCGTTGTGACCTTGTTAACAAAGACAAGAATCATGGTATTGTTCCACAAAGCGATCTTAGACTAAGTTTATCTTAATTGCCATGGCGACTCAATACATTCAGTACTGGTCACCATGACAATTAAGATGAACTTAAGCTAAGCTCGCTTTGTGGAACGGGCCCCTGGACCGTTCTGATGTCAGAGAATCGCCTGCAACATCCCCTCTCAACATTTCGAGGCTGCTATTGTTCCACTAAAAAGCCAGTTATTCAGCAACAATCAGAGGGTTGTCAGTGTCGTTTGGAATATGAATACGTCAGAATCTAAATGCTACAACGTAATACGTGCGCTTATGTACTTATGTTGGTTTTAATCAGATTGGTGAATTTGTTCAGAAATTATCTGTAGAACTCATCCTTGTCCCCAACCATTACCATGTCTTTTTACTGCAAAACCGAACAATTATTTTTTCTCTAGTTAGCTACTGTCACCAAAGACATTCCAAACATAGTGACAATTGTTATCAACTGGTGTAACTGTACTACGTTTTGATTCTGTACACATTTCCTCCTTGTTAAAGAAGCAAATCACTAAAAAGTTTTTGAACTTCCTGAATTATTTCTTTCTTGGTCACTATGTTAACGCAGGCTCATGTTGTTTTCAGATTTTTGAGACAGCCCAAAGATATCAAGAAGGGTCAGAGGGGAGCCAGGCCGCAGCCCAGACCCCCACCATCCCACTTCCAATATCCTGGGTCTTTGCCTACCGTTCACAGTACGGAAGAGCATGATGGTAAGGTCGAATCTCCCTATAAAGATGACCGTGTGTTCCGAGAAACATCTGAACTACAACGGTTCAAAGAAGAAATCGATACAAAAGAACTTGAATTGAGAGAAACAGTTGACAAGATATCGTTTAAAGAGGAGCTGGTGGAAGATGGTAGCGTGCCCGAAGAGCGCTGCGGATTTAGTTCACCACCATCCCAGGCCAGTCAGCGTCGCTCTCTAGAGCCTGTTACTTATAACGGCACAGCGGACGTGGTGACGTTCCCGATACAGGATGAACCAGAAGATCTCTCACTGAAAGTGGTCCTACAGGAAAAACTTTTCTGTCAACATGGCGACCAAGTTACCATAAAGCATGACGTTAACTCGAATTGTACCAAAGATTTAAACGACTCCTCAAACAATATCTCGTCTATACTAGACATTAAACAAGATCCCGATAGCAGCGACATGGACATAAGAAGTTGACCCTTCTATCAAAAAACCTGACAGCGACATTTCTGTTGCTTTTAAAAAAAATGAAACCAGTTTGAATGATTTGTCTGCTTTGAGTGTACTGTTTTGATAATAGCAACAGCAGTCAAAAAGTGCTAAGTGATAAAGTGGCAGGCCATTTTAGACATCTTTCCATAAATATATAAATATATCAAATAGTTTATTCCGGAGATGTGTATATGATCCCAATCATTCTGATCTTATAAAGGGGCAGATAAACAATTCGTCCAGTTGTGGATTTTATAGGTACCTCGATTTTGTCCAATCACAATGCAGCTAATAAAATTATGCAAGGGACTACTATACCACCGTCTGTTGTTAACTTCAAAATATATTATTTACACAACGCTTGTGTTTACTCGTCGTGAATTTTGTTTCAGACGGGTATAATGAATTTTCTAACCATGGTACCATTCAGTACACAAGTAGTGCCACACTGAAGTAAGAGATATTCGTTTCGAGTGTGTATTTCGGTTTTATTATGCCATCGTCAGCAACTGACTGCTGCAGATATTCTGTAGGGATAGCCATTTTAGGTGTTGGTTGAGATTTAAACTGTTCCCTTTTCCCATGATCCATTGTCGGCGATACACATTCTGACCATGGAATTTACATCTTGCCATTTGGTTGTGAGCAGAAAAAAGGGGGCATGGGAATGAGTTTGAAGGATGGCAGAGAGACTTTGATTCGGAATTTGGGATAAAGTGTTGGAATACATGTAGGCCTTCACTGGGATAAGCAATGAAAGCAGGTATGAAGTATGTTTGTCACGTTGTTTTCGTTTAAACAAACGTACGTTCGGTGTTGTCTGGGGCCCGTTCCACAAAGCGATTATAGCCTAAGTTCATCGTAATTGTCATGGCGACCAGTACTGAAGATATTGTGTCGTCATGGTTATTAGGGTCAACTTCGGCTAAGATCGCTTTGTGAAACTATACCCAGGACAAAAAGCAACTCCTACGAAAATTTGAGTACGAGTATAAAGCAAACGCTGCAAAATAACGGATAGATGGGTCACGCGGACGATGGCATAGTTAAGTCAAAATATTCGGACAAAGTGAATCTCTCTTCTTCTGAGTTGCTCTTTTTGCGTACAAAAACATTGTCGTTGGAACTATTGGAAAAAGATGTTCTAAACATTTTATTACTTCTTATTCATAATTATGTTGACATATAAAACAACAGGACTGTGGCACGCCGTTATATCACTGTGGAGCTCTTCTGCAAGTGAAATTCGTTTTTAAATGTGTAAAATGTATATTGTATTTATAGTAAGTGGAAAGAATTTGCACACATGTGGAAAAGAATTCTACATCTGATGTAAAGTAAACTTCTAATTACAGATGTGAAAATCTTTTTAACATATAAAGGTAAAACAATTTCGCATATGTCACCAAAAAAATTTGATTAACGATTTGAACATATGCAGGATAAAGATAGAAGTGATAAAACGGCTTACCATTTAAGGCATCTTATACGTGGGGGTTTTAAATAATTACAAAAACTGCTTTTAAAATACCTTTATGGAGTTTCATGGGTAGAAAAAAACCCAAGACAACACATCCAAGGCGAGATAATTGGCCGACATAAAATGACTCATTTCCGTTGAGGACTTATTCACTTCCTGTCTACATTTATAGTTTCGTTTTCGTCATTAAACAGGGGCCTGCCTACCTGTAACGTGAGTTACAGAATAAACTTGATATAGCGTTATTTTAGATGGACACGGGCTTCTACCCTGTATGCAGGCGCACCCTGTTCAATTTCAATTATATCGGGTTATGTAGAAAACCTGAATTATATACAAGGTTAGGTTTGGGTGATTAAACGGATAAGTAATAGGCTCTAAAAATTTTTTATCTGGTTGCAAGATTCCTTTAACATTTATAATGAAATAAAAGTTGTGCGCAAAATGTTATCAATTTACGAAACAAATTCTTAGTTATTTTTCTCCATGCGTGTCGACAAACTGATGCAGGAGTTTGTACCCTAACCTTTTGATCGATATATACCTAACAAAAAATACATATGAAAATGCAAATGTATGCCGCTTACTCACTATTAATAAATCACCGACTTGTTATAAATAAGCGTGTCCCCAAATAAGATGAGACAAAATCCACAATGCATACAGTAAATGTACCATACCAGAAATCACAAATTATACAAAATCCATTATAACGAACTAAAAATTACGTAATCTAATAAGAAATTACTGGACGTATTAATAACAAATGGCAAAATCTATCATAATGAATTTTAAAAATCCATACTACATGGAGATGAATGAATAAGATACCAGTTTTCTGGAATTAACCAATCACGTTATTTATAGTGAATCACGAATTACAAAATACTGAAGAACGAATTACAAATTCCCTCATAACGAATTGTCATATCCATAATGACGAATTGCTTTATCCTTAATAACGACTTAAATGACCTAAATGAATGATGCTGGATATATACACAAAAAAAAGAGAAGAAACTCTTTGCCTACAGTTATTTAAATTATAAAACGGAATGGAAGATTCCATGGGCAGGCACCATCTTATGCACCACATACAAGCGCCATATGCATAGAGAGTATTTGCAACTTATATTATTTTACAAATTATGGAGGTAACAAGATGCTACAGTAAAGTTGTATGAGTTGACGAGGGATGAAAAGACTTCCTTTCTTATTTTGTTATCTTGACCCGGTAACGAACGAGTCGAATTGCCAGCTCAGTGATACGTTCAAGTTCTTCCTCAACAGGAAATAAATCTCTTTCTTACACAGGGGGCTGACACGCTGATTGTGAGGCTTTTTTTGTTCAAACCGCAAATGTAAAGCAACATTTTTAATTCATATAAATGTACGCCATAGAATTAAACCGCATCGTTTATTAATATAGGAAACAAAAGATTTAAAAAGTTCGAATGAGCCTGAGGGAACAGATTTAGCGGAGGGAAGTTTTTTAGGTCAGTTAAAGTACCGCACTGTACCAATCCACTCTAAACTCATTTTAAGCGCAGTCTGATGTTAAAGAAAACATTTTTTCCATTTTTTTTCATTTACGAAATAGAATAATAAGCTCACGTTGTTTAGGCATGACTCTGTTTTGAATTTGGCGTGTCACACACCTCATTAAGAAAAGTTTAAAAATGTGTTTACTTACTGTGTAGCAAGTGTAGCGTGAAGCTACAGATAGAAACAGAAACTGGGTTAATATTAACTAAGCATCATGTCTTATCCACGAGCTGACCCGTTACATTTAAGTGCTTTATTGTGATATTTTTCACTGGTCATTTCCACGCTTTCGTTCCGCTTTACGAAGTTACCTCCCCTTTATGGCAAGCCGTTTTATCACATATATTTTTCACATATGTGAATTTTTTTACATATGTAAAATGACTTTATTTAACATATCTGAAAAAGAATTTCACATATGTGAAAAAGAATGCAACATATGTGGAAAAGAATTTTACATATATGAAAAAGAATTTCACATATGTGAAATTCTTTTTCACATGTATAAAATTAATTATTTATTTTACATATGTTGAAAAGAATTTCACTGATGTGAAAAATTCAACATATGTGAAAAAGAATTCGACATGCGAAAATAAATCTTAATTGAACATATGTGGAAATCTTTTTCACTTATGTAAAATAAAAAGGTGAGTGGAACTCTTTTGTAGATATGTGAAATAAAA
>JAQQZZ010068923.1:27984-40308 GCA_030265115.1 Mopalia vespertina | reverse complement strand
ACCAGGCCTATTATTTATTGTTCTGGTATGATTTCTCTTTACCACCAGGCCTTTTATTTGTTGTTCTGTTACGATGTCTCTTTACCACCAGGCCTATTATTTGTTGTTCTGTTATGATTTCTCTTTACCACCGGACCTGTTATTCATTGTTCTGATATGATTTCTCTTTACCATCATACTGAAAGGTGTTTCTGAGAGCAGAATTAAATCCTTTCTTTCTAAGTGGAAACATTTTGTGGATGATGTAGTTTTGCCGTGTGCTCGTTTTGATTTCATCCTTCTATACTATTTCTCTTTACCACCAGACCGGTTATTTATTGTTATTGTACGCTTTCTCTTTAACACATGCCAATTATTTATTGTTCGGGTACGATCTATCTTAACCACCAGGCCTATTATTTGTTGTTCTTGTACGGCTTAGTATTTATTGTTCTGGTACGGTTTATCTTAACCATCTGGTTTAGTATCTTTTGTTATGGTACGGTTTATCTTTGCCACGAGGCCTATTATTTATTGTTATGGTACAATGTCTTTTTACCACCAGGCCTATTATTCATTGTTCTGATACGATTTCTCTTTACCACCAGGCCTATTATTTATTGTTCTGGTACGATTTCTCTTGACCACCGGGCCTATTATTCGTTGTTCTGTTACGATTTCTCTTCACCACCGGACCTGTTATTCATTGTTCTGATACGATTTCTCTTTACCACGGGACCTATTATTTATTGTTCTGTTACCATTTTTCTTTACCAACAGACCTATTATGTATTGTTCTGGTACGATTTTCTCTTTACCACCAGGCCTATTATTTATGGTTCTGGTACGATTTCTCTTTACCACCAGGCCTACTATTTATTGTTCTGGTACGATTTATCTTTACCACCAGGCCTATTATTTATTGTTCTGATACGATCTATCTTTACCATCAGACATATAATTTGTTGTTCTGGTACGATGTCTCTTCACCACCAGGTCTATTATTTATTGTTCTGGTGCAGTTTATTTTTTACCACCTGACCTATTTCTGTTGTTCTGGTACGATTTTTCATTACCACATGCCAATTATTTATTGTTCTGGTTCGAGCAATCTATATCACCAGACGTATTAGTTGATGTTCTTGTACGGTTTATCTTTACCATCTAGCCTATTATTTATTATTCTGGTGCGATTTATCTTTACCATCAAACCTATTATTTATGGTCCTATTACGATTTTGTCTTTACCACTAGACCTATTATTTATTGTTTTGATTCGCTTTATCTTTACTTATAATTTATTGTTCTGGTGCGGTTTATCTTTATACCAGACCTTGTATCTAGATATATGCATCACAAAGAGCTCCATTGTGACTATTTTATCCGTACAATACAAGATAACAGCATGAGCGAGCTAACAATGGGATGTATTAAATGGAAGGTTGTTTGGGTATTTTGTTTTACATCATATTTTGTCTCAGTGTTAGTTATCTGTCAAAATATTGGATTATATTATTTGATTAGGCACGACACTTTTAACATCGATCAATCAATCAATCAATCAAGCAACCAACTAACCAACCAACCAACCAATCAATCGATAAATCAACCGAGCAATTAAGCAACCAATCAACGAATCAATCGATCTTTTATGTCATAAAGTATACGACAAAATACAGAGCGGATTCATCTGTTAGTTTTCCTTTAGCTATTAATCTGGGAGGTCAATGCAGACATTGTATCTCTTCAGGATCTAGAAACGTCAAAAACAGGCCTCTGATTGGCTAGATTGAGATCTACTCAGATTTATGCTGAACCAATGAAAAATCAAAAGGCCAACAACACAAAACCCGAGCATGATCACAAAATTGATTTGTTTTTATTAAAATCAATTGCGCAGTGCTGACAGCTGAAATCGTCTTTGTTATAGTTGTAGTATTCAATTGATTTTTTTCGTGTTTGCAGGTTGAAAAAGAAAACTAGAATTTAGTATCAGTAGCTATGAGACGCGGGCAAGAAATTGGAGTTAAAACATTTTTATGACCAACAATATCTTAGTTAGGTAAGTAGATTTTGTTCTTTTAGTATATATTTTGATTTTAAGTATCTCACCATGACTACAGATCAATGAGTACTGGCCTCTCTAGATTTATATACCTCATTTTCGAAGACCATGCTACTGTAAGCACACTGTTTAATCGTACTTCAGATGAATTCACTTATATGACCGTGTGCCAGTTCAATGGATGAAGGGAACACTGGAAACAACTCCCAATCTTTTTGTTCCTTTCATCACAAATATAGCGGGAGGCTGGGAAGAGCTTCCTGTTTTCAGAGCCTAGGAGCAACATAAGGCCTACCATAAATCCAGGAGTCTTGTTTTCCATATTGTGATTGTCTTTTTCATTTGACGCTAATGCTGGATATCCTTAAAGCACTGGCCCTCTGACTAAGGGCAGTTTGTTTGAAGAGTGGCACTATTGTCTTTACTTAGCACTGGGGGGGGAATAAACTTTCCAACATTATGGAAACGCTTCACATCTTGGTTGTGCTATAGTGTAAATTATTGTTGGAATACACCGCCGTCATATAAGTGAAATACCCTTAGCGCGGCGTAAAACAGCAATCAATATGAATACATGGGCGGACTCTCTCTCATTTGAGAGAAATATTCTGAAGTACTTCGTAAAACACCAATCAAACTATTACTATAAAAGCTCTATTAACACTTTTGGTTTTATTCCGATATTCTTCTACATAGTTGCTGTTGGTCTTTCCGTTAAATGAAAATGATCAAATATTCAGCGAGAAACGGACACAGGAAGGGCACTCCAGCGACCCACGCGCTACATGATGAGAAATTCATATAAAATATCACTAAAGGACTTTTCCCCAGTGACAGTCTGTAAGGTTGATTAATTACGAGTAATTGTTTATATTCGATTGATCGGCCGTGTGATAAGAGATAAGGTTCGATGGACATCCTTTTAACGCCACCTAATAAGCCATAATCAATTAAGACTAAATATTAACCAATAATTAATACTATATCTAATTGTAAATTAAAAAACTCTGAGTGGAGTTGTCACGATGACCTGTAATGAATTTCTTTATATTTATTGAAAGCCTATTTATTTCGCTACGCTGCCAGGTCTAGCACGTTGGATTTGTGGGTGTTTTGTCTCACTCTCATCACGATGTGCCAACCCAATGGGTGAAGGAAACCACCTTCGACTATAGCAAGTTTGAAGATAAACAGTTACCTTATTTGAAAATAAAAGCTTCTCAGCAAAATCACCATAAATGAGCAAAGCTGATCCGATTTTGTCTATTGGCGTTGAAGGGTTTCATCTGCATTGATGAATGTGCGTTTTCAGTACTTTGCGGGAAACCTGGAAGTAACCTCGTAATAATCCGCCCCTCCACAATCGCCACATTCACTCTGAACACATCCCTAATATAGGAAGATTGACAGACTCTGATTTCTCTAATTGCAGTAGATAATGAGATCCAGTCTCTTCACATTGGCAATGGATACATCGACATGTGGGATGCAGCTTTATTTTATGTAACCGTGCATTTTATATGTAGAACCCTGGACAATAGTTGAAGCAGCAGAACATCTGTAGGCCTTTCTGCAACCTGTAAATATACATTAGTTACACGTCGAACAATAAAATTCCCAAATTGATTGAATAATCTTCGAATGGCAATTAAGGTACTGCCCCGTTAGTTTTATTGTCAGTTTAAGCTTTCACAGATGTGCTAAGTCAAATCGTTTGTCAACAAAATTACATTCCTCGATGATAAATCATGGTATAATGTGAAATAAATATCCGGGTCAATCCAGTTATCTCTGTGCGGGAGATAAATCGTTCTTATAACACTGTGATAAAAATGAGAGCAGTCACGTGTAGTCTTGTTATATAAAATACTATATCCTGTCAGTATGTAGATGTTACCTTTCATATTTCCAAGGACATATGATAGACTACCCATTAACCTGATTTATTCCAATGTCTTATGCGAGCAAATGATCATATCGAATGTAAAGGGAAACTTGACAACTGATCAGCCATTTTTGGGGAATAAAAGTCCCAATGTTGACTTTGTCTTCTAGCATAGAAGACCAAATTTAAATATCATATATATGTGGTTTTCAAAGAGTAGCTTTAATAGCTGAGAAAAAACCCAAAGCTCAATATCACATACTAGTAATATATTTGATTTCCATTTAGTTGCATAGCATAGAAAACCAAAACTAAAAATCACATGTATGTGATTTCCATAGAGCAGCTTAACTGAGTAGACAAAAGTTTAATATCACATATATGTGATTTCCATAGAGCAGCTTAACTGAGTAGACAAAAGTTTATGACACATATATGTGATTTTCATGGTGTATTTTAGCATAGAGTACAAAAGTTTAATACCATAATATGTAATTTCCACGGAGTAGTTAAGCAGAGAACACTGAAGTTAAATAACACATATGTGCGATTTCCACGGAGTATTTTAGCATAGAATACAGAAGTTTAATATTACATATATGTGATTTCCACAGAGTAGTTAAGCAGAGGACCCTGAAGTCGAATATCACATATGTGCGATTTCCACTGAGTATTTTAACATAGAATACCAAAGTGAAATATCACATATATGTGATTTCCACAGAGTAGTTTAGGATAGAAGACTTAACTAGAAATACATCAAGACGTCGACATAAGCAGTTTTACTTAAAACATCTGTTTCTTTTGTAAAAGATTCGTTTAATTGTGTAAAGGCGAGTCAATTTGATTTGCAAGGCATTGCAGACACAAGAATACAAAAAAGCTGCGGACATTTGGTTGAGAGAAGTCAGTTGTAGGTCCAAGAAAGCTTTGCTAGTTTCCTTTATCCATTCGGCTGACATGACGTCCTGGGAGTGAAATAACCTTAAATACGACATAAAACCCTAATGAAACAACAAATAACCTTAAATACGACATCAAACCCTAATGAAACAACAAATAACCTTAAATACGACATAAAACCCTAATGAAACAACAAATAACCTTAAATACGACATAAAACCCTAATCAAACAACAAATAACCTTAAATACGACATAAAACCCTAATCAAACAACAACACGAAAGATACGTCCTCATTGGACTAAGGCGGGCCAAATTCACATTTAATCTGATTGATCGATTAATTTATCGATAAACGGGCTGTATCTATCATCAATAATGCTAATAACGTTTCCTTGAGATTATTACACAAGTGGGCTGGTTATTGTTATGTTGTATAAAGGTGGTTCAACCTGACATAAATCAGCAGAGCGAATTAAGCATAATTAGCTTTCGCAGACAGTAATTCTTTGTTGTACAC
Organism: Mopalia vespertina; assembly: GCA_030265115.1. Lineage (NCBI taxonomy): Eukaryota > Metazoa > Mollusca > Polyplacophora > Chitonida > Mopaliidae > Mopalia > Mopalia vespertina. The sequence goes on along the minus strand of JAQQZZ010068923.1, from coordinate 34,957 downwards.
TCTACTAAAAATCAATTGGGTAGGTGTAGACCCTGGTCTAATGACGCTGGTGTTATACAGGTACGGTTTGCACGATTCTGCTCTGTAGCTTTTGCACAAAACAAAGTATTCGCTAGTCTCGCGTGAACCAGACTCGCCTCGCGTTAACTTCGACCCCGGCTTGAGGGTCTGGTAACACCACACGTTAATTTTTGCAAAGAAGAAATGGCCCGGTTAGCGAACAGTTGCTTTTCTGACAGGTTAATTTTAAAAAAAATTAAAAAAATTAAATCGAACCCAAAACCTTTTAATTTATTTACCAATAAATTACTTTTGGGTTTTATTTGTTGAAATTGGAAAGTACGTGAAATCTCTTTACTTTGACTTATATAAATAGACTTTATATAGGTCAGCGACTACACAAATACGGACGGAATACTTTCCAATTTCAACAAATAAAACCCCAAAGTAATATATTCGTAAATAAATTGATAGGTTTTGGGTTCGATTTAATATTTGAAATATTTTTTTAAAATTAACCTTTCAGAAAAGCAACTGTTCGATAACTGGGCCATTTCTTTTTTGCAAAAATAACGTGTGGTGTTACCAGACCCTTACGCTGTGGACGAAGTTAACGCGAGGAGAGTCTGGTTTACGCGAGACTAAGTATTCGCTGGCTCGAAGCCGTGGCTCAGTGGTAAGCGTGTTAGAGCCTATGCTCATTTTTCCTGAGTTAACATATTTGAGTAAAAAAAATTCCGCGGTTCCGTAGGTTCACGAAATCACAAAATGGATTAAACAGTCTCTGAAGAGAAGTCAAAGTGACGGAGTGCTTGTTTTATTTTTCATCTATCTGGCGGCATCTGGTAGGTTGCTATTGGAAACGGTCTGTCAGTTTATCTTCGTCAATAAAGCATCTCTGGACAATAAATTAGGATATAATATGAAAAGTTGCGTCCCAGGACGGGTGATAAATCTCTCATATTCTCTTCCAATAAAAAAGTCGATTGGTAATTTGTTGAGGGAATATTTAACAAAATTATAGTTCAATGACAAAATAGCTGTCATTATCGACATATGATAACTGAGTTGTTAAAGGAATTTGTTTAGTTTTTCGAAAGCAATAACCCCGAGACATGATAAAATAATACTCCACGCTGACAGCGAATTGCATGAATTATTTTGTTTCTTTATGGCGTTTATCGCAGGAATTACTATACCTCGTCACATATACGACACATGGTTACAAAAGAAATATTAGACATAGTGCCATTGCAGTTGGAACTTCCATACGTTAAAAACTGACGTTAGAAATCAATTCAATTGTCACATTCTATGAGTCATTTTCCCTTTACATGGCCTTAATAATGGTTTTATTGGAAGCCTTCTACTAATTCAGCTATGCAAATAAATATTCAACGATAAAACTGAAACGTGACAATAAATTATGATCCATGAAAAAATAGTTGTCGCAAGTTGGACAACTAGAATGAAAATTGACACAACAATTTTCAATTATATAGTTTTTAGCGAAAGATTTTTTTAAAAAGTGACAGTATTAGTAATGAGGTTTTCTGAAGGCAGTATAATATATATTTATTTGGTAATTTTCTATGATCCCATTGGTCACAGTCCTGGGATCAAGAATCCATGGCATGCTGCGGCAACAAGGCGTCACAGGTTTCGGCGTGGGGATCACACAAATGAAAGCATCGATTTTGGTTAGTCGTCTGCTGTGTTGCTGATGTATTATACCATTTTCCCATGCATTTGTTATGCTGATGGTATCAGATTTACACAATCATTTGGTAAGTGTACTCCCCACAAGGGAAAAGACCAAGGGTCGTAATGGGTCCGTTTGTTCGCCTGTCCGTCTCAATTTGGTCACAAAAGCATATCTCTAGAAGTGTTCAATATTTTGACTTATGTAGTGCACTTGCCTTTCCACAGCGTATAACTAATTTGCGTATTGCTGTTTTCTAGGTCAACGGTTGATATATTCCATACGTCGGATTTTCCTGAATGGTTAAATATTTTATACATCAAACTTTAGATATACTTCAACCAGTATGTACATGGTTGGGGGGGAGCTTCCGGTTGTTCTGGTGATTTCAGAGCTAATGGGCAACATGAAGCCAATCAGTTTGTGATTACGTCATATGATTGTCCTATCTTGTCCTTGTTTGTTGCCAGTGGCGTCGATGGCGGTGGCTTTCATCAAGTTGGCTGGCAAGCCATGCATCAGATGAAACAACCTCAAGTACGGCGTAAAACCCCAATCACACGAACAAAGCTTTTGCTATAATTGCTTTGCTACAACTCTTAACGTACAACCATTTTGCAATGTAATGGGCCAAAGATTGGAATGTGTGTTTCCGACTCGTATTTCAAGGATGGTTCAACAATGTATCACCAAACTTGACATGTATGTAATTAGACCTGGAGGCTTCTAGTCTGCAACGTGAAGGGATAGTCTGTGCTTTACTGTCTGGAACATGTTACAATAATGATAAATAATTATATTCTCAAAGGAAGAGACAGCCTATGATAAACCCATACTAGTATCGACAAAGTGTGGCCAACAACTAACAACATACTCTTGTTTCAATAATGGACCATAAGCGTCCAATCCAGAGTCGACGGTTTTCAATAAAAAACAAATGATGTCAGACATTTCCACTAAGCGGAAACAAAAACTAGCCCCAACCTCTCTAATAGGAGGAGGCGCAAATGTTTATTTTAATAACTGTGCATAATGGCGAATCTGCCTGGTAAGTGACTTAGATCTTCGTAATGGATTGAGGTTACTTGATGTCTCATCGCAAGTCGAATTCGTTCACATTTGCGAAAACGGTGGTAGGTCATTAGTTTAATATCGACTAGAGTTTCATATAGCATTATAGGCTTCTTATATTATATTTGCATAAAACGTCTACTCCTCTCTCCCGAAGATCCATTATAGCATACAGGAGAAACAAAGATCTGAAGACCTTAGTAATGACGAAACTTCCCTTTGTTTCAGAAAACTTGTAACTCCCCTTCTCCCTAGCGGGCATATTTATTGGTTAATATCTATTTCTTTGAAATAGCAGGTGATCTATTCTACACCCATGCCGAATTTCTCGTTTGCTATAGAATTATCACAAATTTTCTATACCGTGTACATGGTTATTTCCTTCTCTCCAGATGCCTGTAGGTTACTCAGAACAACTAGAGATTAAGATATATTGAGAAACTTGTCTCTGGGAGTTTATATCTAGAACATACGATGATTTATCGTTTTCTTATTAATCGACATCCCTATACCAGTTTGATTTTTTTTTAGAAATATATTATATTGCTGACATGAAACTATTCCCTAATTGAAGTGGACATGTTAGTGTGGCAGTTACTTAATTCATCAGCTAATCCATTCATTATTTATATTACAAGATAAGCGACAAACTCTTTCATACGCATTGAAGAGCACGATACTGCTGTAATCAAATAGACAATCTTTGGCTAAAACGTTAAACCAGAGAAAAAAATATCGGATATATATTTGTTGCAAATAGCATGTTCAATTTTCCAAAAAGGTTTTACTTGATCCTTAAAACGTTGGCAGATAAAGAAATAGAAGCAGATTTTTACTCATTCTAGTTATATGAACTAGTTTATTATCTCAGACACAAACGTTCATCCGAGAAAAAAATACTTATCTCTGGCAGCATTGAATCTGGTGATCAATGAATTTCGCGTAGATTCCAGTTAACGTGTCGCACCATACACTCCATATTAAATCCTCTCGCCATCCATTTTGACTAATTTCTGATTACTAATGACCTGAATTTTCGCAACCTAAATGTAGTTTACATGTTACGTCAAATTACATGTAAGGTCCTCTCTGCGGTCATTTTTACTAAACTCTGACACTTTTTGTTTCTTATCTTACATAAATAATCAGATAACGTCGAGAGAAGAACGTTGAAGAAAACAGATCTTTGGTTGCACAATAACAGCTGATGTCATACACTAGGGGGTAGAGGAATCATACAAATATCTCCCAAGTTTTATGGGGGAATTGATATTATTTTAAATAATTTGATTACATTTTTATTACATTGATGCTATCCGGTATCTCTTTTCATATAAAGTAAGAAAAAATGTAAACATATTTCAAATCATGGGATACTCTGTTTGATTAGAAAAATTGGTTTTTATTTTAGAAAAAACTTTTTTTACGAGGGCTCAAATTCTTCACAGCGTATGGAGTAAAAGGTAAAACCTGTTTATTAAATTTCATGAGACATGTTGTCTAAAAAGCAAACTTGTAACAAGCTGCACAAGTGATATCGTTACAAATGTTTTTTGGAAGATTTCCGGCTAAAAGTTGATTTCTAATTTTTTAACAAATGACTTCCAAACAATGAAATTTAAAAAATGAATCGTATTGACCTTTAAGGATTGTCTTTACGAAAGAAATAAAACTTGACACGCTAGTTAATCAATAAAAGACAAGTGTATTTATACCATGGGAGTCCTGTTACAACATGCAATTTAAACAATAGCGAAAACGACTTTGTTAGATTATTTTTTAAAATAAGCGTCAAAATACATTTCAAATCAAGTCCCAGATTAAACCATCACGCAAGTTCAAACAAAGATGGAGTGGGGAAAAGTTTGAAATTTCTCATAAAACTTCCATTTCTCGACTAAATAAGTAACACGTTGCGTTTCCAATTAAACCATCTCACTTTGGGAACTGAACAAATCACAGAAAATAAAATCCCAAACTGATTTCAATTAGCAACCAGCTAAATAAAAAGTAAAACAGCTTCTACATAACTTGTTTAAGGTGAACAAAAAATCAGTGAACAAAATCAAGAGAAAGAAGCCTTTGAAAAGTTTTAATTTCAGCAAAGCAAGAAAATGTGTAAATCAAAATGGTTCCACTTGCGTCCCTTCCACTGGGACGCCATCTATCGCAGCGACTACGGGAGGCGATTTTAGTGGACCTCAGATGTCGACTAAACATGGTTGTGTCTGGTTGTCATTCTTTGTGTGGTATCTGAGGTCACGGTCGTTCAGCATGTGGTCCGTTTTACTATTTCTTGAGAGCCAATCAGTGTTTGTGTGAAACATTTCTGACGAAACTTCTATTGTACAGACCTTTGATTGAATAGTCTATGGATAGCGGCCCAGGTGGGAATCGCGATAAATACCCCTTAATTATAAAGCAGCGATTGAAGTGGTCCGTTTCTGCAGGATAAATAAAGAACTACTGCTGCCGAGGCGAATTGTACTTACAGCTCTAAGGGCTACCCCATATTTGCGACGTATTGATTGGGCGAGAAAAAAAAAGAACAAAACATACGACCAATCAAAACGCCGTAAATAAAGGGAATCCCTTCCAGTGCGGTATAGTTAACACAAATCGCAACGTGAAAATGTTGGGAAAGTCTAGTCAAGTTCATCTATGCTTCAATAGCTTCCTAATGTAATTTTAAAAATATAAGCTTTTATTTTATTTTAAACAAGTTTCCCAGAGAAGTGATGAATTTGAATATCAACAGTGACGTCAGTTGGACCGTAAAGCAAGTAGATCCAGGTACCGTCATTATATAACGTATGCAATAATGACGGTACAGGTAAAACACGTCTTGTATATTGGGATTTTTTTATCCAAACTACACAGAAAGTAAATCTTTTCAAACGGAATCAACGTGAAAAACGGCTGTCGGTATGTATAAAGCTTTCCTTATATAGTTCCTTACCTGCACTCATCAATGTCTTCCTGCATATAGTCCAAAAATCCCTCAGCCAGCTATCGAAGTTTTCCCGCCATTTTGTTTCCTAATTCCCCTGCGCCTTTGTTGGTTCACACCCATCTGGCATAAGGTAGTCCCAAGGTTATAATCTGTTTCACCGACAAAGAGTCATGGGAATCGGGTGCACACAAAATCTCAAACTACAACGGAAAGGATTACCACTGCTGACTTAAAAGCAAGAGGGCATAATATTGTGACAAAAGGCAGCTTTCGCACTCACAAAATGAGAGCCGATAATCAACGTGTATTGAACTTTTGTCCCATAACATATTAACTCCATACACAAAATGTTATATTTCAGTCATTCTTATCCAATATATTTATATATTTGTTATTCCGACATCAACCTGCCTGGTCAGTAGCCCATTGTTGCGGGGTCAACTCTTTCTGAATATTATAGTTTTGCGTAAATAATGCTGGAAGCAAATTATGGAAATTTAACATCCTTTTCCATAACAAAAAAAGTATGTTTTATATTAAAAAAATGAATAATTATTTGATTTCGAATGAAATACAGCTTTTGAGGTTCACCTCCATTTCACCACAATATTATAATCCCCGCTTTTACGACCCAACTGATATTCAAATTTGATAATTCTTTGTTAGAGACATTATATAGCGTATGCAATAATGACGGTACAGCTTCTTCAAAAAAAGTCTTGTGGATTGAGATATTTTTATCCAAACTACACAGAAAGTAAATCTTTTCAAACGGAATCAACGTGAAAACGGCTGTCGATATATATAAAGCTTTCCTTGTATAGCTCCTTACCTGCACTCATCAATGTATGCCTGCGTAGTCCAAAACTCTCTCTACCAGCCGGCTATCGAAGTTTTCCCGCCATTTTGTAACTAATTCCCCTGCGCCTTTGTTGGTTCACACCCATCTGGCATAAGGTAGTCCCATGGTTATAATCTGTTTCGGCGACAAAGGGTCATGGGAATCGGGTCCCAACAAAATCTCAAACTACAACGGAAAGGATTATCACTGCTGACTTAAAAACAGGGAGTCTAAAAATAACTTTGACTCCCTGCTTAAAAGCAAGAAGGCATAATATTGTGACAAACGGCAGCTTTCACAATCACAAAATTGGGAGCCGATAATCAACATGTATTGAACTTTTGTCCCATAACATATTAACTCCATACACAAAATGTTATATTTCAGTCATTCTTATCCAATATAT
>JAQQZZ010068923.1:0-27884 GCA_030265115.1 Mopalia vespertina | reverse complement strand
TTATATCTTTGTTATTCCGACATCAACCTGCCTGGTCAGTAGCCCATTGTGACGAGGTTAATTCTTTCTGAATATTATAGTTTTGCGTAAATAATGTTGGAAGCAAATTATGGAAATTTAACATCCTTTTCCATAAAAAATTATTTTAAAAAAATGAATAAGTATTTGATTTCGAAGTGAAATACAGATTTTGAGGTTTACCTCCATTTTATAATCCCCGCTTTTACGGCCCAACTGATATTCAAGTTCAAACTTAACATCCTGGGGCCTCGATTATAAAAACTGTGCTCAAACTCTTGAGATCGTGCTTCCCTGGGTTGTGCTCCTATTCGGTGCTTATAAACTGTTGTGAGCACGTCCTCAATGGAGTACAAAATCAATGCACATTCCAACTCTTGATCACGCTGTTGTGGAGCTCTTCTGTCAATGAAGGTAAAAACGCACTTCGCTGATTTTGTCGGCTGCTTCGAGGCGATTTTATTTGTCACTGATAAAATGTTTTGACCATTATAAACGTCTTATTTTCAAAATCGAATCGAAAAAGGGGTTAAAAGTTATTTGCAACCATCTAATTATTAAAACAACTCTACAGTCCCATTGAGTACGGTCTTGAGCATGGTCCGGAGCCTGCTCAGGATTCGTGCTCAGCTGAGCACAGAAAGCCGGTCGGTTTTCGAACACGGACTCCGGAGTCGACTCGGCTGAGCACGAAATATTATCTTGAGCATACTCAAGGACTTTTATAACCTCGGCCCCCGGTTTCAATTCCAGTCTATGCATGCAACTCTTTCCGTACATTTATACAATACATGGACATGGGCTCAACGTAGGGATGAAAGGCCCTATGCTATACAAAGAATTTTTGTTAGGCCAACACCCTGAAAAAACATTAAATTAAGTGGCTTAGAAATTACAGAACGCTACCATGATTTTGCACTTTATCTTCCAAAGTATAACATTTGCATGGCCTTACCCTAAACCATTGCGTTTTCTTCATTGGACACTTTGGGGTTAGGCCGACCCATAAAACGACCATTCGTCCATTTTCATGCCAAAATCAATCTATTCTCAGCAGTACCACACTCGCTTAAAATGTCTTCCCGTGGTAATTAGGTCATACTGACCTTATTTCTAAAAATTTGGCACAGCTGCACGTAGTATCTCTAGTGACAGTAGACCTATATACAACTCAATAAGATACGTATTCGCATCTAGCCCTTGTTGAGAGAACTGTGTGGAGTCAGATACAGGTGATGAATATCAGTAATGATGTCCGTAGAACCAATCGAGCTATATCCATTTTATAATTGGATCTTAAACATTGGGTATTGCTTAAACCACAGTCAAATTCATCCACGCGGCCATGTCTTGCTTCTTTAATCACTAAACAGAAGAGTTCCACAAATATTGATCAATCAAATATCTTTCTTGTCATGCACTAGCTAGGGGACCTGCGTCATAAGACCTATATAGTCTACTGTTTAAACCTTTGACAGTTCACACATGTTATTAACCCGTAACACAAGAGTGTAAGTCACGTGACGTCATGAATAGGGTCGGTCACGCCCAAAATGTCAGCTACCAGTGGTCGTAGGTTTATATACTCGTAACCCTCAAGTGATTTTATAAGATGTAGAAACGATAAGTCGATATCATATTTAAGTATGTTTAATAGTACCCTTTCAAGGGATATTGCAGCCAGGAGAATTGCTTTAATGTAGAGAAAGAAAATGGAGCCTACAGAAACAATAATCCTCGCCATCATGGGCTATTGTTCAGGCAGGTCGATCTCTGTATAACGTTAAGAAGTAGTCCTGTTTGTTGTTATACGGAGATCAACCTGCCTGGTCAGTAGCCCATAGTGGCGAGGTTAATTCTTTCTGACTGCTATTTTGCGTAAATATGTGTAGGCAAGTTAATTTTTCTCGCTTCATTTTTTCAATATAGATATGAATCCCGGTGTGGGAATTAAATTTATCTCTCTTTATATATATATATACATTGGAAGCAAATTATGAAATTTAATTTAAAAATACATGTTTGAGGCTAACAATTGAATAATTATTTGATTTCGATTTGAAATAGAGCTTTATGCGTCCCCTCCCATTTACCGCAATGTTATTATCCCTGCTTTCATGGCCCCAACTCACGTCACAGCTTATATACAAATTTATTACTTCTCTGTTATGATAACTTAGTTGAAAATAAAATGTCTGCATATATTTTTAAAATGACACATAGAAATTGCAAAAATATGGCTGACATTGACGAGCTTAAGTTCCGTGGGTGGAATTCCAGTCGATGCGCGCATATCCTTCCTTACATTCACAAATTTCATTGGCGTGGGTTTAACGTATATGCACGGATGATAGAATGGACAGCGAATAACTGTTTGCTCAACACCTTGAAACAAATGGTTTAACATACCATATTAAATTGTAATGTTAACAAAGATAATATGAAGGATTGTTTTGTTTCATTGGGGTTTAACGCCGCACGGCCTAATTATGGCAATTGTTCATATGACGCTGCGTCACGGCTGAATCGGTGTAGAAAATCATCCCCGACGCAACCGGCAACAAAAAAACCCAAACAGGATAATTAAAAAGCGCAAAGACAATTTTGCAAAAAAAGATTAGCTCCCTGTTGTCCTTAGCTCCCAAATTACCAGGGCAGCATGATTGATAGATTTATTGATTGATTGGGGTTTCACGCTGTGTTTAAGGGTTTTGATACTGTTGGAAAGTTAATCTCCACCCCATAGTGCTATCAGGTGAAGACAGCATTGCTACTCTTCAAGCAAACTGCCCTTAGCCAGAGGGCGCAGTAGATTTAAAATAAAAAGAGAAATATTCGCAAATTATAGTAGAAATAAGAATGATAACTAGAAAACAAATACCATTTAAAACAAATGTTCAAAGAGAAGAAATTATAAATATTGTAACAAACAACTTCTATAGCTGAGACAATTGGACTCAATCCCATGTGGAAAGAAGATCTGCATGTACACAATTACAGGATAAGATGAATGTCTGGAGAAAAAAAAATACATGACAAAATAACAACAACAACAAAAAAACACCTCCACTGTGTGGTATACATCAGCCGTAATAGTGGGCGTAGCTGTCGCCTTTTTTCTGTTTTGCAAGAACAAACAAATTTATCCCTTCACAAAAAGAAGGAATTTTCAATTGAAATTGTCGTGGTCAACGTAATTGGAGAACAGCCTGTTTAAACAAAGCCAGAAGAAGAATACTTTTTAAAGCTTAAAATACTGGGGTAAAACAAATAACAAGCATAGCAAAAATTAGGAAACAAAAACGTGTCAATTAGATGTGCAGCCAGACAACTGTCAAGGAAGCAGCAAGGGACAAGTGATTGATTAAGGTTTGCCAATTAACGTTGGGATGTAGATGTATATTGCTCCACACTGTCATGCAGCAAGACAAAAAACAAAATTAGAATTGGAATTAACAAATTTTTAAAAAAATCTGGACTATGGGGACTAGTCTACACGTTAGCCCGTTGCGTGTCAATATACATAAACATAAACAACCAACTTTTTTTGTACGGTTCCCAATCACTTCGTTCGCCACCTCAATCTAAAAGGGCGTCAGTGTTTACCTCAATCTTGTAGAAAATGAAAACGTAAAAAAAGTAAATACATTTATTTTGAATTGAAATGGTTTTCCATGAAGATAAATTTGTTGCTCTTTTCGAATTATATTTTTAAATTTTGATTGTTTGTGCTTAAGTTTGTTGACATCGTCAGAATGCAATGAGTGTTGAAATGGCGAAGTCATAAGCTGGGAACAAAAATGCAGATTTTTCTAGGAGCCATGGTACAAAGTTGTTTTAAGAATTTCATAGTTTTAAATGTAATTTTATTAGAGACAAAAAAGCCCGTCCCTCTCGAAGCATCGATAAAATCAGCGAACGACAATTTTTCCTCTTTGACAGAAGAGCTCCACGATAGTGTGCTTCAGCGTCTAAACACCTTGACACCTGTGTAACAGTAATATGTTGAGGGTAATATTGAGTGCCTTATTTAGTTAAGTTTCACGTTGCATAATATGTTTGTTGAATATAGTGACGGCCATGTTTAGAAAGGCGTTGAGTGGTTTGTGGCATAATATCAGAGGAACCATATTGAGTGCCTAGTTGAGAAGCGGACTGAGGGCTTTGTCGAGTATCATTTTTACGTAGTACTATGTTGATTGATTGGTTGATTGATTGATTGATTGGTGTTTTACGCGCCGTGCTTAGCAGTATTTCACTAATATGACATCGGTGTATTGCAACAATAATTGACACTATAAAATATGCAGTGTTTCGATACTGTTGGAAAGTTAATTTCCTTCCATCGTGCTAAGTAAAGACTTCAAACACAAAGTTATACGACCGTATTCCATGTACAAATCAATCGGTGAATCGTAAAGCAAAGTTATAGGATATTATTCCATGAGCAAATCGATCAGTGAATCGTAAAGCAAAATTATTGGATATTATTCAATGAGCAAATCAATCGTTTAATCATAAATCCAAGTTATTGGATATTTGTTAATCTTAGACGAAAGTAATATACGATATGTTCCATGTAAAGTAATTGGACATTATTTCATGTACAAATCAATCGTAAATCAAAATTAGTTGATGTACAAATCAATCAGTCAGTCCTAAACGAAAGCTATTGGATATTACTCCATGTACAAATCAATCAGTCAGTCCTAAACGAAAGCTATTGGATATTACTCCATGTACAAATCAATCAATCAGTCCTAAACAAAAGCTATTGGATATTACTCCATGTACAAATCAATCAGTCAGTCGGAAAGTAATACGATATTAGGCACACACATTTTTTTAAACATGAAAAATCAACCAAAGAATCAGTTCTGTTATTTCTATCGCTTGATTTCGCAGCCCTTCTTTTTTTACCGTTAAAGTCAACAGTATACCTTGTCTTCATTACACAGTTATTTCATAATTAGAAATCGGTCGATTAGGGCGCGAGGATGTTTACCAAGAACGAGATTATTTTATCCACGAGTGTTATAATAGAACTGAAACGTATTATTTACATGTTTTCACAAATTCCGTGAGACCCCTACGATGATATATCCCTAAGCACGATTTTAGTCCAAGATCTTATCTCGAGCAGGAGTGATAATTTGATATAATATATTGATTTATTAGAACAGAAAGCGCCTGATAAAACAGCGTATGTGACTATGCGGGCTATAAACGCGTTATCGGTCGCCCACAGAGAGATACGGAGTGCTTTCTCTGGCAATACAAACACCGCTGAATAAACTACTAATTTCATAAACGCGTTCTAATTTGCTGGGTCAACATAATTGGTATTGATCGATGGCGCTTAAGCGTTTTCATAAAAATATTGTGTAGTATTATTGTAATAGAGCCTTATGTCAATGTATATAATGAGTTTTATGTGTTTGGTAAGATAGTATACGGGTTACTTTCGGGTCATTAGCTACATACTTTGTTGAATCTAAAGTCTGTATTGGTCTATGGTGCTTAGCAATAGAATTGGATTTCAATTATATTTTTTTGGAATCATATTGAACAAATTGACTTAAGTTGCACAACATTGATATATTTTGTTGTCAACGTGGGTTTTATTGAAATAAATTCATGATAAAGTGCTCTCGTTATAAACCTAACCTTAAACCTAAGCTTGTTTTGTTACGAAATACACTTTTTTAAATCTTGATTGGATCAATTTCTCATATCGATTTATAAATTTATAAATTTTTAGACAATTTTATATATATTTTATTGTATATAGAGAGAGAATTTGCTTGCGTCCATTGGGAATTGAGCTCGGGTCTGACTAGCAGGGTCAGCCCTCTAGCCGACTCAGCCATGGGGACAGAACGACCCCGAATTTTGACCCAAGGCGGCGAATCCGTCTCAACGTGAAGCGCCGACACAGGGTCACTAAATTAGTGTCTTTTTTTATCGAGAAATTACCCAATAATGTGTTTTATTGTTTTGACAATCTGGTTCAAATCACGGGACTCGAATTCGGGTCTGTGACTAGCAGGGCCAGCGCTCTAACCGACTGAGCTACAGACTCACGGCAGAACGGGTCTCTGGCTAGCAGGGCCAGCGCTCTAACCACCTGAGCTAGACTCACGGCAGAACGGGTCTCTGGCTAGCAGGGCCAGCGCTCTAACCGACTGAACTACAGAGACTCACGGCAGAACGGGTCTCTGGTTAGCAGGGCCAGCGCTCTAACAGACTGAGCTGCAGAGACTCACGACAGAACGGGCCTCTGACTAGCATGGCCAGCGCTCTAACAGACTGAGCTACAGACTCAGGGCAGAACGGGTCTCTGGCTAGCAGGGCCAGCGCTCTAACAGACTGAGCTACAGAGACTGATATATCTGATAAACTGTAAGCGGCTGGGAACCAAACATGTTATCTTTTCATGTTTAGCTATATCTGCCATTAAACACCAATCAATCAATCAATCAATCATGGAATCGCTCAATTAATATATTTGTCTGTCTGCATGGTTGGCGTTCAATAACCCACTCCGAGATGTGTTGCTTCATTACGATATTTGCATTTCTGTATTTGGCGGTAAAGTATTAAAACACTGGAAAGCCATTACGCTATTTCCGCTGATCCTTCAAACACGCCAAATGGTTTAATTTTATTCTATTCACGTAATTGCTTTTATATGGAGTTATTAATTTATTTTTATTTATAGTCTAAACTTACGTTACGTTACTCCACGTGCCGTAGCTATGGGGATATGTTGGTCACGAGAACCGATAAAGCTAGATCTTCAACAGTTCCTTTTCAGTAGTATAGTCTGAGATTAAGTCTGCATTTTTTTCCCATTATCCTTTGTCGGCGACACAGATTCTGACCATGGGACTTACCTTGTACCAAATGGTTGTTAGCCGGTAAAAGGGCATGGGAATAGGGTAAAAAAGATGGCGGAAGAACTTGGATAGCTAGTTGCTAGAGAAAGTTTTTGATTTTTTTTTTTTTGCAAGCGTTAAGCGATGAGGGAAGGTTAGGGTCTCTAAAATCAAACCTTTAGGTCAATCGACTGACGTTTGTTACGATGTTTCCGTTTAAACGGATTTACTGTCGGTATAGTATATGGATAAAAAAAACACAACGTACAAATTTTTCTCAAAAAGTACAGTTAGACTGAGGCGTTTCGTCCATTCCACCCCTACTTCTTTAGGTCAGGTGAAAGCTTAAAACTGACAAATCGACGGACAGGTAGGGATGTCTAAGATCATGGATACATTTTTGTTGTTGTTGTAGGGTTTCTCTCCGATAAAGTGGACTGGGAAGAGAATCGTTATTCTTCTATTTTATTCTTCTTTCAGTAATAAAAAAAGTCTGACGTCGGCTGTATAACTACACACAGCTTAGATTCAGGTACCGTCATTATAATATCGTTTTCAGTACTGGCGGTACACCTTCATTAAAAACCGTCTTGTGGATTGAGATTTGTTTGTCCAAACTACACAGAAAGTAAATCGTTCCAAACGGAATGAACATGAAAAACGTCTGGATATACCTAAAGCTTTAGTTATACAGCTGTTTACCTGCACTTATCATTTTTTCATCAGCAAATAGTCCAAAACTTTCTTTAGCAACCAGCTATCAAAGTTCTCCCACCATTTTGTTACCTAATTCCCATGCGCCTTTGTTCGCTCACAACCGCCTGGCATCAGGTAAAGTCCCAATGTCAGAATCTGCTTCACCGACAAAGGCCCATGGGAATTGGGTGCACGCAAAATCTCAAAATACAACGAAAAGGGCTATCACGACTGACCTAACACACCTTAAATGTCAAATAACATGGCCCGTCGTCACCGTAGATCAAAAGTCTCGATGGAAGAGAAAACGATTTAATCTCTATTTGAGAATCTATCCATCCAATAGCTAACCTTGATTTTTGTCGAGCAGGTGTTTAACCTGGATGATTTATCATGAAGTCATTCAAACAAACAAAAAAGAATTGTTACGCGTATCTGGAATGATGTATACATTTTGTAAATATGAAGCGCTTAACTAATCAAACTTTGTGTTATTTCAGAGCTGACAGATGTTTGGTCATGCATCAAGATATAGACGATGACGGTTCGTCAAGTTCCGATTCCCAGTACACAGCTTCCGGTGATGACATAACGATTCTCGATTCGTGCATAGAATGTGATATTGAGGCTTTGCACGTGCTTTTAGAAGATTGTCCTCAATATGAAGAAATCAACGAGGTAGATCGTTCAGGGCGGGTAAGTAATTTAATAATCAGCAGCTAAGTTAGGAAACTTGCACAAAGGTTAAGTCTGTTTTAATATCGTAATTGCTGAACCAGAAATATTTTAAACTACTATTTTACTGGACGACACCAGGGACTGCCCCCCATCAATTGACAACTGCTCACGTATTCCTGTATATACAAGGGTGCTATGTACTGACTGCATTCATGATACCGGTTCAAACCTGCCTACTCGGTTTATCCGGGAGTATTTTGTACACATAATTTATGTTAAATACACCAAAAGGCCATCAAAATACACAACAAATTTATATTCCGTACTACTAGAATGCTGCTACACAACAATGCACAAAATGGTAAGAAAATACTCATAAAAACAGTTTTTTTACACATAAATTATAGGGTAGGCAGGTCTGCCTGTTTAAGCCAACCTAAATGGTTGGAGAAAGCGCGTCATCTTAGATGAGAACTAGTCTTATTAATTTATTGATTTTACCTTTACTTTATTGCATGTCGAATAATTATTGACACAAAAAATGAAGTGCGTTTTTAGTGCATGCATGAGTTATATCGAAAATATAATTTGGCCAACTTTTTTAGAATAGTGAGACATCTTTTTGGGAGTCACATTGTCTTCTTTATAGTGCGGCAAATTTGAAGTTTCTACGATGAACAAGTACGAATTAAAATTATCTGAAGTGTTCGAATTAGGCAATAAGAGATTGGTTATATCATTTTAATCTCACTTCATTTTGTCTCACAGAGTCTATAGTACAGTGGCCCGCAGACGTGGCTTAGTGGTTAGCGTGTCTCCTTACTAATCCTACTGCGATGTACCGTTCATGGGATATAATCCGTCTGTCGACCATCAGGGCTATGAATGAGTCGCTCGATGTGGCTCCAGCCATCGCGGGGGTGGTTTTTATGAGGTTTCATCCCGGTTTTCAACCGAAATTAGGCAAGGAACAGTGTAAGGTGGACAATCCGTTGTCCGTTCTCATATAAGTTGTCATATAAGTGAAATACCCTTGAGTACGACGTTAAGTCCCAAACAAACAATCTATAGTACAGTCAAATCGTTATATGCAATTAAATTGGGCGAACTTCATTGATCATTAGAACTTCACATCAATCTAATGACAAAACACAATCACCACCTTCTTAATGACCCTACAATATGCTTTACGGAAAATTAAACCATACGCTCAAACTACACTATTTAAAGTTGGGATGTTTAACTTTAAATTAAAGTGGCAAACACCTTTTTTCTACTTTAGGCCCAGATGGACCACGAGACCTTAATCGGTTTAGTTATCAAATGCCCTCTGGGTCCAAAAAAGAACGAATTAACTTAGACTTTTCCTTCATTATTTAATTTTCTCTGAATTATTAATTCCCGTTATATGATTAATTTCCGTATGGAAGCGTAATTATTTCAGCAATCTTTTTGTGTAGTGTTTTTTCAGTTATTCAATAAACTTGCTGAACTAATTTAATTATAGTCATCCTGCTACATCCCATTATGTCGTCTTCGCCAATCTGAAAACCTTCGTGTGAAGAATGAAATACACGTAAGCGCGGTATTGAATGCTTAAAGCATTCATCGGCCTGCACGACGTATTGATATATCGGTACTTTAGTCCAGTAGAAAAATTGTTTTGTTTGTTTGATTGGGGTTTAACGTCGAACTCAAGGGTATTTCATTTATATGACGACGGATTGTACAAACCGGGAGGAAACCTTGTAAAATCCATCCCCGCGATTGCCGGAGGCACTCATATCTGAGTCCTACTCACTCAGATACCTGAAGGTCGACAAACGGACTCGATCCTGTGAACAGTATTTCGAAGTAGGATTAGTAAGCGCATTCGTTAACTACTAAGCCACGGCCGCGGGCTGGTAAATCTATCGCGAAACGCCGTAGCTCAGTTTGTAGATGATCTAGCCCTGTTAACAAACGTCTCATTTCGGTATCTTACTAATGTGCATCATTACCCATTATGGTGTTACTTAAATTTTATGTTATTTTGTTTGCATCAACAATACAAATTTCGGTTAAGTAACGAAATAGTTACTAAAAGATTTGTTTGATCGGATTTTAACGCCATACTTTGGCTATTTCACTCATATGACGGCGTGCCAGCCAAATGGGTGAAGGAAATCACCCTCGATGTGACTAGCAGCAAACAATGACAATACAGGACAAGCACAGCAATGCACGCAATACCAAGACATCACAAACAGATTGACTTCATCTTGCCCCTAAAATCTGGAAACCTAGACAACCGGAAGCTCTTTCCCAATCACCCGCCGGGGTAACTTAAAGGTACCCAACGCGATCCTTGGGAACACTTCTCTGTATGTGACTGCACAGTACTTAAAGGTGGTTGTGCAGTAGAATTCCAAGCCCCATATTCATATATACACGGGTTAACAGTTTGCGATATGTGATGTTGTTTGCGTTCCAAACAGAAGTTGTCTCGCTTTGAGCTTTACCCAATTAACAGTTTACCATATATGTCGTTGTTTGCGTTCCAAACGGAAGTAGGCGGAGCTTATTCTCGGGACTGTAAACCCGTGTTTTGCACATGTCTTAAAGTTAAAAAAAACATTGCCGATTTTCTTTTTTAAAAAATTTAGGAAAATTTAATTATTCTACATTTAATTTTTTTAATTGACTATAAAACGCTGAAATTTGCCATGATATTTTTTCAAGGTCGCTAAGTGAAAGATTGTGAAACAAAAACTACTGATAGGACATCTTAGTTCCCAGTTTGCAAGCACCGATCATCCACTTTTCTCCCCGAGTGTTTAAATCGTAATTCCCAAAACAGAGAATTAATTTGAAAGCCTTTATTTCAACTGACAGAATAAGACAAATCAGACATAGATTTTAATAATGAGTGGGTGTTCATGTAAGAAATTGGGGAGTAGGGGTTTAGTTACAAAATTTTTATTAGGGAGTGGGGGGGGGGGGGGGGGGAATTAAACTGGATAAAAGACCACAATTAGGGGCTGTTTATTTATTTGGTATAATTTATATTAATTGAATACGAGGAAAATTCTTCTACGGCAGCTATATATGTACCGTAAGTGTATTGTCATCAAGTGCCCTGTAGGGTATAGGGCTCTCAGTCTCGGAGCTATTGAACGATCCGAACTTATTTGTTGTAGGTCTATACTGTCTTCTCATTGTGGAGTATGGTGACAAAGCAAAAAAAAATATTCCTATATTGCTCTATTGTCACTTTTTACGTTTGTACCTTGTGGATTTTCACCATACCCTACTTTGTGAAACTTATCAGTGGAAATTCAAACTACAGTTCTCTATTGTGAATATTATGCGTTTGTACCCTGTGCTTGTTTTCTACCTTGTCACGGTGTGTTGTCTACCTGTCGCGTCTATAATGGCTTTCCTTCACTCATTTGGCGAGAACGCAGTTATATGAGTGAAATAACCAAAGAATATTATTTTAAACCCCAACCAAACAAAAGCAGAACAAAGGCTCCAGTACGACACGCCGTCAAAGTAACCAAAATGTATCGCTGTGGATTAACTCAATTTTATTCTTCAACAATTTTTTTTCAAAAATTTTCAAATTGATATTTTAACGGAAAAGTCAACGTCAGATGAAATTCAAAATTCATTTCATAAATGTTAACATCGGATTGTTGTTACACCGTTCCTCAGTCTATGTGGCAGTCTCTTGAGATACATGAACTGGCTTCTTAGAACGGCCTTGGAGTTAAGCCCCGTCGTCTCTCGGGGACCACAAAGTACCTGGGTTTTTATCTCTGGTCAGAATCCGGAATTACTGTCAGACTTATGACGGGTTTTGAGAGGATCCCTATCTGGAGGTCAAAACCAATGTCATGTGATGACTTTCAGTAATTTCCCTGGTCTTTTATTCGGAAACGGGTAATTATTACGAATTGAATACGTGGGAGGTCTTTAACATTGGTTAATCCGATGTGCAATTGAGAAAACTTTATATTTGCCAATGTCGAACAAACAAGGCAAAATACATGTGAAATTACTTAGGATCATGAATATGTTTATTATTGTAATTTGCCGAGAAAGCCATTTGGATACATCTTGGCATAATTATATTATGATTAATTGCGGAATAAATTAATTGTCCGGCGCATTAAGCTTTCAGAATAAAATCCCTAGGGTATTTTCCCTTTGGACGTCTTCCCAGGTATTTGCCCCTCTCCGTATATGCCATCTTACACTTGAGACTAACACTTAACACTGATTTACAATTTACGTTTTGTATTAGATGGCAGACTAATTATTATTTTTTAATCATTCAATTCAACTTCAATCTATAATTTGACGTGGCAAAATCTCGCACACCACCCAGGCCTATGTTAACAAAAGTTCAAGTCGTATCGACATTCAAGTTTACAAAAAGCAGTACACACAAACAACCGTATACGACCAATTAACAAATATTTGTTGCCATTTTTTTTTTTAAATTTTTTAATATTTGAGAACAACAAAACTAGTTTGAACATATTGGGATTATGTGTAGAATACAGTTTTCTTCGGTCTTTAAGGTTAGGAAAAAAAACACAAAATGAAGTCCGAAGCTACGTTTTTCAAATTTCCTTTCCTTTCTGACCAGTTATTGACTGCCATAAAGAACAGTTTCTATCTCGTAATTGTGTGACGATACTTTCAATTTTGTTAGTACCATTCTGTGAGCTTTGTTGGGCACATTTGTTAAGTATCCCTTACAAAGGAAATCCTAAGGAAGCCTTTGGGATTATCTAAATCCTATAAGATTTTATGATTATCCTATATGATTGTTCTGTAAAGGTTGGTTCTAATAACAAGACAGGCTTTAAATGTTTCTCTTCAATAGTTATGTTATGAAGTGAATTCCAGTATAGTCTGAAAGTCTACTTTTACTAAAAAAAGTTATATTACATTGATTAAAAATCTGTAAGTCACGTGGTGTGATATGAGCTAGGACACTACCGCCTATCGCTTGGTAGCTGTATAGTTGTCAATCATATACCATAGACAATGGTATGCTTTTTAATCCATTCATTACATATGATAACACAGAGAGCGTGATTCATTACATATGATAGCACAGAGAGCGTGATTCATTACATATGATAGCACAGAGAGTGTGATTCATTACATATGATAGCACAGAGAGCGTGATTCATTACATATGATAGCACACAGATCGTGATTAATTACATATGATAGCACACAGAGCGTGATTCATTACATATGATAGCGCAGAGAGCGTGATTCATTACATATGATAACACACAGAGAGTGATTCATTACATATGACAATAGAGAGAGATTGCGTCATTACGGTTATAACATAACAATGATATATGCATATCGATTTAAATATTTTCTTTAGAATGAGAACAAGCAGGTTATATTTCTAAAGAATAATGATCATATATAACGGCTAGATCAAATCCGATGTTCAGTCTATGTTTTAGGAGTATATTCATTCTATCCGCTATGCATTTTGATTGCTTGATTGGGGTTTAACGCCTTACTTACGGTTACTTGGAGTGCCAGCTCAAGGGGTGAAGGAAACCACACACGACATCACTGACAACAAACAAAAAAATCGTGAGACAAATACAAAGACCTCACAAACATTTCGGCTTCCACTTCCTCGTTAACTCTGAGAAATCTGTTTGTGGTGTCTGTATTGCGTCCCGTTATGTTGTTCTGTATTTGTCCCGTCTTGTCTTTGTTTGTTGCCAGTTGTGTCGAGGGTGGTTTCCTTCACCCATTGGGCTGGCTCATCGTCATATAAGTGAAATACCCTTGAGTACGATGTTTAACCCCAATCAAACAACAAACAATCAAATACAATAACCCTTAACATAACACGCAATTGCATCATATCTTACATGATCTTTTCCTGTCGGAAATACGACACAATACCTTTTAGCAGGGAAACAAGCACAAACCCATCAAACAATTATAAGCTGTGATGGTTTAAGTGTTATGCATCGTTTAATACTATTGTCGTTACAGACTGGGTTAAGCCACGCGTGCGCCAATGGATTTACTCCGGCAGTTGAGGCTTTGTCTGAAGTACCGGAAGTGGATGTCAACCAACCAGATAATGACGGAAATACGCCATTGATATTTGCAGCTCAAGCAGGTTGGTACAGAATGTTATCTGCATTGAATTCCGTTGATGGTCGACTCAATCTTTAATTTAATGGAAATGTGCTGAGTCATTTAGTTATGTGGCTGGAATTTAGGCTCACTGTTGAGAAAGCACACCGCGGAAATTAATCCAAAATTTAGTGAAGAAAGTTATCTAACTGTCTTTCTTCCGAATAAGGTTTACATGCAATTATTCAAAGTAATTTGGGCTTAAGTGGGTTTTAATATCCCAGACGACTAAGTCTGGAGGCGTCGTTTGGCGAATGAATCAAACTTGGGCTTAACCCGCTTTGTGTAATTCGCTCATCACGGATATTAATTAAAGATTGGTGCAAAGGTCATATATTTTTAACTCAATCGGCAACAAGCACATTTGATACATTTCGGAAATAGTGTATCAGCATTGACATAAACTGATTGGAATAGGCTAAAGTGCAGGTAAATGTTTCCGTAGTGTTTAAGCCCTCTGGCTAAGGACAGTTTGTTTGAAGAGTAGCAATGCTGTCTTTACTTAGCTTTGGAGCAAAATTAGCTATCCAACATTATGAAAACGCTTCACATGCTGGTTGTGCTAGTATCAACTATTGTTGGAACACACAGCCGTCAAAGAAGTGAAATACCTCTAAGCACGGTGTAAAACACATATCAATCAATGAACCGTAGTATTTAGAGATATATTTTGTCTCTGTGAGATCTCTGTTCTCTAATGTCCCTCATCTCAGAGTTCCATGATTCGATTCCTACTACCCTCTGTCTAAGGGTGGTATGGTTCAAGCACACTGTCTTTACTTAGCAATGGAGGAACATTAAGTTTCCAACAAAGGACAATCAATTATCATTTTATGTTTTAAATATCCCAGTATATGGAGTGATTTTAATAAAATCACATGTGAAAGAGCGACGAAAAATACTTGATACATACACTCTTAGAAATAATGGTTTTTTGAATGTTCATTAGGAAAAATGATGGTTCCATATTGAACCATTACAACAAAAACGGTTCTTTGATATTAAAAGATAGGGATAAATACTTGGAACAGTTGCTGTGAAGGTTCCATACAGAACCAAAAAGGGTTCCACCAGAGCCATGACTGAAGAATACCTCGCCATCATATACATGAACTACCTTTCAACACGGCGCTAAACACAAATAAATAGCTTCCCACATACTGCACCAGTAAGGTATTTTATTAACCAGCGGGAGGCAATGATTTGGGGACAATAAGCCTGATGAGTGATCTTTAGTTTAGTGTTATCGGTGTTGATCAGAGTATATTAATTACAGTTATAAATACTTTCTGTATTTAATTGTACTTTCTGTTATTTGTTTGTCTGTTGTTTGCATTTTTTAAATATCACCTCCTACATGTCATTAAAATCACCCCTTGTATCTGTTGAAGGTCATACAGATGTGGTTCGGTTGTTGTTGCACAATTTTAAGAGAGTCCGGGTTGATCAAGCCAGTAAACTCGGATTCACTCCTCTTTTAAAAGCCGCCATTCAGGGAAGAACGTCTTGTGCAAAACTGCTTCTCTTTGCAGGTAAGTCTACTTTGAATTTTGGTTGCTTTTCCGTTCATGCTTCAATTTTGTGGCAACAGTTCGTGGCACATCGCTGGAGGGAGCTTCCTGTTTCCCTGGTGCCCTCGCAGCTAACGGGCATGCGCCACTGAACTGATTAGTTTTCGAGGTCTTTGTTTTGCGTCTTCTGATTGTCGTGGCTGGTCATCGTTTGTAACAAGATACGTCGAAAGTGGTTTCCTTCGCCTAGCGTGCTGCCACGACATCGTAAGAGCGAAAACACGGTCCTAAAACCTCTATCAAGCAAATCGTCATAAGGCTTATACCCAAGTGGAGGTATAATTGTATGAAGAACCTGACTCGAAACGGCTATTTGATTGGATAGTCTGAAAAAAATATCAATGAGGCATAAGAGTTGGTTGACATAGCAGTGGTGGAATGCTCAAATAAATATATAGAGAGCCGCTTTGACAGGGTTGTATGTCAATAAAACTGATTAAAAGTAATTATTTAATGTTTCTAGTTTTATTCTTCTTATAAACTGACATGTCATATATAGTGATCTATACTTGTAGGTGCATCCCCAAAAATCAGAGACCCTGGTAGACACTTGTGTGCAGAAGAGTGGGCGAGATTTTGTGGACGGAGAGAATGTGCTGACATCATTGCAAAACTTTCCCAGACAAGATCATTTTTCTCCAAGTCAAAATTCAAACCATTGAGAGAAAAAAGCTGCAGCGTTCCGGACTTGAGTCAAGCAGACGACTGCAAACAAAATGGCAACAGTAAAGACGATAGCCATAACGGTGGAACAGGCAGATCGAAAAGTATCGGAAAGGCGTTCAAGAAAATTTTCAATTGGGAGAACGATTCTGGAAACGTATTATGGCCAGAAGAGAGCCCATTCGCGATTGTCGCTAGGTGTGTTTCGACGCCATTGCTTCCAGAAATTTTAAACTTCTCGAGCTCGCCGCCACTATGTAGACGGCCATTAAGTATTGAGCAATTGTCTGCCATTCCTAAAGTGGAAGTAACCACGCCCACAGGTGCTCTCGATCAACCCGATTATAACAACACTTCGCCTGCGCGGCGAAGGCGAAAAGCCACATCTTCCGGTGGATGTAAACATTGTGATGTACTTTCCAAATAATGGTTGTGAATTTCGTTCTAATGTTTGGTGATCAGTGGAAATTTTGATATCGTTCTAATGCAGCTTTTAAGTGTATATTTGAATTATGTTTCACGGCGCATGGGTGAAGAGCAACTATGGCATCAACTTGTATGATGAATCACAAACCATCATACACAAAAACTGACTCGACAGTGTTCGAGCTCTTCTTTACTCCACTCCACCTCAGGTATAAACGGGATACTAACAATCGCAGGGTGGTTTTAGAGGTTTTCTCTGTGTTTTTATTTTCACGGTATTTAGGCAAGGCAGAGTATGCATGGTATTTGTCGTCCTGTAAAGGAAATTCCTTTGAGTACGACGATAAATCCCAATTAAACAAAAAAAAACATGTCCCAGAGGCGGGTATTGCACCACAGAAGTTAACACAACGTCGTAATGGAGAAATGGTCTAATAGAAAAAGGTGTATACGTTAAAACAGTCAATCAAACGGAAACCGCTAAACTCTCGGCAGACACGTTTATAAACGTCAATAAAAAAGAAAAGGCTAGTAAACCACAAATGTTAAATTCTCGCTATAACTACTACAGAAAATGCAGCGGAGAGTTGAAGGATAGCTTCCTGGTGCCAAGAGCTAAGAGGCAACATAAGGACGATCATGTGACGGTCCTGTATTTGGCCTGTCTTGTCTTCGTGTGTTGTCAGTGACGTCGAGGTTGGTTTCCTTCACCCTTTGGGCTGGCAAGCCGTCGTGTGAGTGAAATAACCTTACATACGGCGTTAAGCCCCAATCAAACAGAAAATTATACTGTGATTGAAATAGTATATAACGCATATATGTTAATGACTCGCTCTTTAAAAATGCAGGCCACGAAATATGCAAATTTTGTGGTGACCAAAACAGAAAATGCAGAACGTCATTGTAAAAAGAAAGTTTGTAACTGACAAATTTGTCATTCTTGATCTAACAGACAATACTGACCGTTCAGCAAGTGGGTTGTTATTGTCGACCATGCACGTCAGTGTGGGAAAAAAAACCCGCCCAGATTGCCAAAATGGGAACCGTATTGCTGGTATGTGCAGTCAGATTGAAAAACACTGGTTTACAAAGGTTTAGTTGTGTAATGTATTTTAAAGCGTGGTTTGTGTTAATTTGAATTTCTTTCTTTCCGGGAATCCTTGTAAATTTCTTGAACACTGTAGGATTTTTGATGTGAGTGTCGCCTCTGCAATTCCAGTTTCTTTTTTGCAAACCATTAATTTATCGCATATATTATCGTTAAACTTTTATAAAGTGTTGGTGTTGAAGAATAATTTCAGAATCTGTGAGCTCTCCAAATATGGGCAATAAGATATTTTCTGAAGAATATTTTTTATCTCTTACTATATCTCATTATTATTAATCTTGTTATCATCATCCCCCTTTCTATCAAATGATAATAAAGATATGTGATCATTGAAGATATTTTGTTGTAGTCTCTCAATATCTCCTTAGTTTGGGTTGATATGATATGTTTTTTCATTAGCATCATCAGATACAATGATATCCTTATACAATTGTAACTTTCTACAATGTAAGATTTTGATTTCAAATAAACAAGAATTTGATATCAATAATTTAACGTGCAGAATGTATATACATGTAGTCAGGTTCGCTTCAAATCCAAGGACATTGCTCGAGGTTAAACGTTAATTTAAAAGCGTTAGTGTAACTGTCCAGATTTAGAATCAACCAATTCTACAAGATCATAAGAGCCGCTTATACAGGGTCTCACTTTGGCAATAAGTAGCTTGTGACTTGTTATCCAATTAGATGTGTTCGAAATTCCGATGTGTCCAGCTCCTAGATAACAGAAAGTCTTGAAGTGAAAACACTCTTGTTATCCAGAAAATGTAGAATGCTATGCCAATGGATTTTAAAGTGGAATTGATCTGTGGCACTGGATATTGGATTAAAAGAAGACACGACCGAGTTAGGGTCCAAATGGACCGATTTATTTTTTTGTGAAGAGCCCAGACCGTCAGAAGGTTTTGAAATTGTCATAGAGGATTCATGTAACCTAACGATTGGCCAGTGTGATTGCTTCATGAGGTATTTTATTTTACTCATTCTCCTTTCCTGACCATGCCGATTCTTCTTACAAGAAATGCTTAGCTCCTGTGCATGATATGTGTTGATGCTTCACGTGATAACTTGTACCGAAGCACATGAACGTTGATCTCTTCGAAAAGAAACAATGTCAAAAATTGTTTTTTTAATCGATTTACCGTTTAATACCTTTCCAGGATAATCCAAACATTTGTCCGGCGTGTCGATCCCATCGCCCTGTTTGTGTCGCCATTTGTAGTAGTCGGGTACTAGGCCCTTCATGCGTACTTAGTTAGGTACGAGATACAGCAGGATACACGATTACATTCATAATGTAATTAGTGTTAATGTGACTATCGACATCGATCCTCGCGAAACGAAAGGGGATTGGTGTGTATCCGGACCACGTGATACGATGGATGGCAACAGCGATACAAAACGGTGTGGATTACACAGGTGATAAACGAAACCTGAAAATAAAAAGCGAATTTGTGTGTTTATCGTCTATATTTTCTTACGCTGTTTCCATTCAAAAAGAACTAATCATCCGAACACATGGTAGCTCTACACTCCGATACACGCATAGCGACACCATGCAATTCAAGACTGGGTGTTCATGTTATGACCCAAATTCGTATGCTTCGTGTCGATTGGCGTGCACTGTCAGCGCACCCGCCATTGCCCAACAAGCGACACGCAACTATACACACAGTGTTTTTCCTTGATTGGTCCTGAGTAAACGATAAGATGTTGTGTGTACCAAGTTAATAGACTCCCGTTTAAAAGCTTGTCTTACAAAGATGATAGGGCTATATTACGAACCGAGATAAGCCGATGAATCTCATCCGAAAAATCACCCCAAGTAGTCATCGCGCAGACAAAAGACAAATTTGTACAGCAGCGAGTAGGTGCAAGCTTTTCGCTGAACTTCATATCTCACGACACGCGTTAATCTGTGGAGGCTTTCAGATAATGAATCTTCCAGACGGGTCAGACACAGACCGACTTCAGCGAAACTAATCGCTGATTGGATATTTTATTCTGAATATAAACCTTTCACTGAACCATCTTTGAGCAGATGAGGGAGAATATCTGCTAGATGACATGATCTTCGTTAAGCTTATACCTCCAAGAAGAAGTAAATAATGCATATAACAAACTTTCTACCTCTAAGTCGAGACTATTAAGGGAAGTTTGAAAGAGCAGATAGAGGTTGTCAGTATCCTTGCGATTTATTATGCCAGGTTAAGCATTCTTATTTTTTTTAGTGATCCAAATCTGTTGAGTGACGTGAGCGAGGCCATACCTTTTGGGGGGAGGACCACGAGAACTAGAACAATGTATAGCGCCAATTCCTTCGTCTTAGTCCTATCTCAAACCGTGGTGGAGGCTGGAAATTGATGGGCCGATATCGCCGGCCTCTCGAAACATGTAACTGATGTTTCTTTGATACCATAGACAGAATAATCTAACAATAATTTCTTTCCTGACGTTTAAATAAAGTTTTATTTGATTTCTCACCCGAGTTGACACGTTTAAGTTATTTCCCTTTGCAAAATTAAAATTGTTGAGGTAACTAGTATTCTGTTGAGGTAACTAGTATCCTGTTGAGGTAACTAGTATTCTGTTGAGGTAACTAGTATTCTGTTGAGGTAACTAGTATTCTGTTGAGGTAACTAGACCTGTAACTACAGGTCTAGGTTTAAATGTCTAAATTGACTAAACAAATCAGAGCACCATTTTGTCTAGCCTGGTGTGTATAATATATATATCCAGGTCACTTTATATATTTATTTATTTTTATATCTAAATTCAAAGTCTTGAACATGTATGTGGCCTAATTATTTATTAATTTTTGTTTATTCAGTGTATTGTATTGTGTAGTGTATTGGTATGTTTGGATATATGTCAAGGTTTATCCGGGTACGGATCAATGATAGAACTATATAATATATCACCATTATAATAAATTCGGCGTCAACCAAGATTTATTGGAGCTACGGAAATGGAGGATAGCTTATACTAAATCCCTTGGCTTGGGAAGATTCTGTAATTAACCTGTTATAACGAATTCCTGCACCATGCCAGCTATTTGGCGGACCATTTTCATAAAGCGGACTCATCTAGGAAAAAGTCAAGAATCCGACGTGCAGGATTTTTTGTTCAGGTTTTAATGAGTAAAAAGTCATTGGCGGAGAAAAAGGTTATGGTTGGCCCCAGGGGTAAATTCAAATGATAACCCAGACCATGAGATGACCAGAACCTGTACCAAAAGCTTCTGAGCATTTTCTGTATGTCTCCAGCAGAGGGCGCTTGGTCACATCTGGCTTTTACCGACGAGAGGCTTAAATCTCACTGCAGGGCTTAATTTGTCAAGAACTTTGAGTAATAAAACCTCTTCACGTAGAGCAAGTCAGACAAGGTCGACTACGACAGGACTGATTGCTGATTGGATGTAGCACTTAAAATATCATCTTTGTTGCAAAACCCTCTCCCAGCAGAAATCCAAACCTCAGCTTAATGAGTGCACATTGACCAAGTTCAGTCGTAGCAACATAGAACTCTAGTACATATCATGTTCTATCTATAATGACAGAACAAAATCCTTTCCCAAAAAAATTAAACATTCAGTAGAAATCTATCTACAAATTCGAAATTTATCTAAATATTTTCTTCACAAGAACAGCATTTGTTAACCATCAAGTACAATCTAGCTTTTCACAGCAGATTGCAACTTAAAGCGTGTTGAATATTAAAGTTTTTCTTTTTAAATAACAAAAATGATGGTACCCTGGCACAAAAGTTTTTTTGATTAATTAGAAATCTTTCAACAAATATTAGCAAACTATTAAGGCACAAAACATAAATCTCGCTAAAGCAAACTTTCAGAGGAAATTGTATCCGGCACTCAGATACAGTCATTATCTCAAAATAAAAATAACACTACGCATTTCACTACGATGATATGCTTAGCACAAACATGGCTTCTGGTTTTAACATTTAGCTTCGGGCATGCGCTACTGTGTAGTTCTTTAGTGTCATCCGGTGGGTTATTATTGTCTATATTGTACGGAACGCTGATCAGCCAGTTACAATTTCCGTTATGACTTTCTGCAATGAGCAAAACTCAATATTTACCAGGAATCGATTATCAGGATGAGCAGGCATATGGGATAAAGAACTGTAAAAGAAACAAATAGCTCCATATTATGCATTTGTTACCGAAGATAACATTCAACACCCGGCTTGGTGTTTCACAGATGAAAGTATTTGTGCGCACATCATTTTTAAAAGAAAAAAAGGCAGCGTTCGAAATACCCAAGATATGATTTTTCAAAAATTAAATAGGCCTAGTCCGAACACTCGAATATACTTTCTCACGATACTTATCTCTCTGGTATAAGATATCAAATGAGATATACAGTATGTCTTAGAACGACAAACTAGTCCGGAGACTTGTTAGTTCCAAACTATAACAGGAATCCAATTATTTATAGCAAATCTGACGTTCTACGACTGATCAGGAATAAAATGAAATACGAACTATGAAATAAGACAGAATTTCAGCCATGTAAATGCGTCGATGACACTGTTTCAAACACTCTTTATATGTACACTGCGCAGTTCCAATTATGTGAGCGTTCCATTCACTGATAGCTTATCAGTTTAAGGAAATATGACGTCCAAAGACTGATAAAGATTTTCCTAAACGAGGACACTCAATCTGTGTATGCTTTGAGGGAGGGGTAAAGGACCAGTGAATAGTTTTACCATATTAGCCGATTTCCTGTAGTTATTGATTTTTAGGTTCATAGCCGGAAGTCATGAAGGAAATGTGTTCATTCACAGATCAGAGAGCCAATCGAAATGGTCAATGTCTAACTCTCTGAGAAACGGACGCTTGCAGGACCGGGAAAGTTGGGCTAATCTAATTTATTCCAAAATGTCTTATGACGGCGTGTCAGCCTAATGGCGGAAGGAAACCACCCTCGATGTCACTGAAATGAATGACATGACTATCTGATACCGAATTCAAAGACGTCACAAAAGAACGACTTCATGTTGCGCTTTAGATAGGAGAGCATCCGGGCAACAGATAGGAAGCTCCTTCGATTGCCCGTCATCTTTTCCTGAATATCCGAATTGTCATATTGAAGATAATGGAAGTTATGGACATATCCTCTATGGAATTCGGTAAATTATTTTTGTGTCTTTTAGAAAGAGAACATAACACTTAGTTGAATAGATACAGGTCAGAAACATTACAGGTTGAAACCCGTCCGCAAATCTACTCTCAGAGTTAGGCACCGAATCGCCAGCAGTAAATGCGTAGACCACTCTGTCTTCTGCTAGGCTTCTTCTTCTAGGTCGTCAGCATTTACTGCCGGCTATTCGGTAAAACTTCCACACTTAGTGTTATTAAAGGTTGATGTAATAACTACAATTCATGACATTTGCTACATCAAACTTCATTCCTATTATAGCCGTTTGTTGCCAGTAGAGATGGGCATTTTGCATCGAATCTGTAAGAGGCTTATTTCGTACTAAGGATGCTCGATTGGGTGTATCAGTTATTGACGTCTATTAGTCTGGAAATTCGACCGTGGGACTTAATATCCACTTATTTCTCATCAATGTCTCTACAGATCAGAAATTTGGGCAAATCATATTTTGGTATCCAGGCTTATAACCCTCCCCAACATACAATCAACTTTCTACGATGTAGAAAATTTTATAACCTCGTCGTCGTTCGATCCAATATTCCCTTCTGATAAATCCTGTTTGCTGGACTTTCGTACCATTAAGGTAAATAGACTTTAACACCAGAGAAAACAATGTTTAATGGACAGCCCTGAGTTTCTGAAAGGATTACTATTAAGGCAGCTAAGTATTATGAGAGACTTAGCTTTGAGGCGGATTAGACGAGAAACAGTGTCACATTGTGTTCAGACAATTAGAGCTTGATTGAATAAAAATGGGTGACAAAATCCGAAGCTTGTGTTGGATTTTGTGACAGCCCATAAGACAAGAGGTCCGATCATGTATGACAAACTAGTTGCATTTGTTGCAAATTTTAACATGAGCCGAATTGAGCCCTCTGTACGGCATCGATTCCCTTTTCTGCTATATGTGCCAAAAACTATGTCAGAAACTATGTCAGGTTAGATTGATTGATTGATTGATTGATTGGTGTTTTACGCCGTGCTTAAGGTTATTTCTCAAGTATATGACGGCGGTGTATTCCAACAATAATTGACACAAACACAACCAAGATGTGAAGCGTTTCCATAATCTTGGAAAGTTAACTTTCCTCTAGTGCTAAGTAAAGACAGCATTGTTAGTCTTCAAACTGATCTTATCCAGAGGGCATTTCAGTTTAGACTTAATTTTGTTGGATAAAATATACCAATAAATCAGCAGCTTTCGGGATTAAAGCGTCAAGTCCTTTAATGACCGTCTCACAGCCATCCTATATTGCCGATACTATAGTGCATAACCCAGGCACGAAGTACTGGCAACTATAATCTGTAACTACACGACGTTCTGGTAACTATCTGTAACTGGACAAAGTTCTGGTAAAAGCAATCTGTAACTGCACGAAGTTCTGGTGACTAACTGCACGAAATTCTGGTAACTGTAATCTGTAACTGCACGAAGTTCTGGTAACTGTAATCTGTAGCTGCACGAAGTTCTGGTAACTGTAACTGCACGAAATTCTGGTAACTATAATCTGTAACTGCACTAAGTTTTGATAAGTTTAATCTGGAACTGCGCGAAAATCTGGTAACTGTTATCTGTAACTACACGAAATTCTGGTAACTAATATGTAACTGCACGAAGTTCTGGTAACTTTAATCTGTATTTGCACGAAGTTCGCATTTCGCAACTGACGCTGATGAGAATAAAAGCACCGAACATTTAAACAGAGATTGTAAACAGTATTTTTGACAGAGTTTAAAATAACATAAACATTAAGTAAAGGCAAAATAAAGTGAAAAAAAAAAATACAGCAGAACAGATATGTAACAATACATTCAAATTCGCCCAATCTTATAGTGTTTGTTATTTTTCGTGCAAATCCCTTCAAGTCCAGTTATAATCGTCACTTTGATTGGCTTCTCTGTGAAAAACAAAACATTAACCCCTGATTCCGGCAATTTCCATGCCTGGACAACTCTGAAAGAAATAACATATTATTGCCTTTGTGAATTCAGAGATAACTGATCAAAGATACACTTTATTGTTTCATTATGGATTTTGTTTCTCTTTAAATTTTTAGGCAAATCAAACTTTTTTTTTAATTCAGATAATTGTTTCAATTGACGATATTCAATCAATTTTAACTGTTTAAAATAACTGCCGTTTGTAGAAACGGCCCTCTGGCTAAGGGTAGTTTGTTTGAAGAGTAGCAATATTGTCTTTAATTAGCACTGCAGGAAAATTAACTTTCGGACATTATGGAAAGGCTTCACATCTTGGTTGTGTTAGTGACAATTAATATTGGAATACACCGCCGTCATATCAGCGAAATACCCTTTAGCGCGACGTCAAACACCAATCCATCAATCAATTTATTGTGCCCCACATCCTTATAACTCGAGTTATAACGTCATTAATACTTTGGCGCATCAGACAAACCTAAGGCATGGAAATAAAATTAAATAATTTTACAGTATAGGACCGGCGAATCAAATAACGTATGAATTAACGGTTAACACAAGAACGAAGTAATCGGGGTAAATTAGACCTAGTTAGATCTAATCCAACTTTAGCACCATGATAATGGAAATGCCTCGCTTTGGCGTTCACTCATTTAAACTTGATAAGCCATCCAATAATGCAGAAAAATACCCTTCGATCCCATTAAACAACTTGTCCCAGTGTTTGACTCGTCCCGCCTACTCTATATATTAAGGGGAAATGGAGTCAGAAGGTGGAAACAAACAAAAAATAGCATAAAATTGAGATTCTCAAAAAGCACTGCTAGCGGCAAATGAGACAAAGCTTCCTTTTTATTCCACGACCTCTTGACTTCATCTTCACAAATTACATCAGCCTTTGACAGTTCTTTTTACGGAAATGCCTTATAGGCATGTGCAGCCCTTTAGTTTTATTCATTCTCCTTTTGATTAGCTCATCCATCTGTGAAAAGACAAATTTCTCCCTCACTTCCGGCAAGTTTCTTAGAAAGCCAAGTCAGAAATATAATGATAATTTGGAGCTCACGGCGGAAAGAAATATAACGATGTGTTCGTGTCTCCGTGTTACGTCTGGGATCGTAATATATTTAGGTTACATGTAGTCCTGATATAACCGAGAATTCATATGCATATATAGCCTAACGGCAATTCTCGGTTATGACGGTGCTACCAATAATTTGGTACTAACAAGTCTAGTTGCAGCTCCTGTGTCCTTGAAATCACATATATTTCCAAAATACAACCCCCACAGTAATCAATAGCGTATACCTGCTTTCGTTTACATCGTCTTTCATGGTAATCTGAACAAATTTTGTCAAGAAATCGGGATAAATACACACTAGTGTGGCAAAATCTACCAGTAGATCCTCAGACCACCTGGAATTGTTTACCTAAATTCATCGAGTTAAGTAATGATATATGGGTTCAAATCGAAAAGAACATTCGATCCTAGCGATTAACTGTAAGTTCTTATTTATTTAGTTTTATCATTTTGTAACCATCAAGTACCTTCTAGCATTTTAACGCAGACTGGGAACTTTGGGATAAACCCGCACCATTGTTGTCTTACCAGGAAGTGACAAAGGGGCTCTACTTTTACAATAAGCCAAATGTGCATAAAAAATTGAAAATGTGTTATGTAGGTCAACAAAAAAACAAAGTAATTCACTTTAGTTACAAAACAAACTTGTAATAATCTATCAACTGCTATCATAGCACAATGTAGAGGGCTAATTCCTTGCTCTCTGTTATACGTACCGCCTATCTCAACCCGTGGTGGAGGTTGGAAATTGATCTGCCTCGATCGCCGGCCTCTCGAACCATACATCTGTTTTTCTCTGATTTTTTTTTCTTGACACCATGAACACAAAAATCTAACTCCTACTTCCTTTTCTGACGTTTGAATAAAGTTTTATTTGAATTTCTCACCTGAGTTGACACGTTTTAGTGTCTCCCTTTGCAAAGATAATATTGAAAACCGCCAGAAAAGAAATATTGCAGGTAGGTAAAATTCAAGTCAGAGAAAAATCAGAAATATGTTTTGAGAGGCCGGCAATAGCGGCAAATCAATTTCCAACCTCCACCACGGGTTGAAATAGTCTGAACGTAGAGCTAAGACGAAGGAATTAGCAAACATAGGATTATATAGCCTATATACGACCTTGGTCTCCTGAACGTTATGTGTCACAGTTTTACATTTTTGTACAAAAGTTCGCCTGTGTGAAAATTCTGTTTGATTAGTTTGTCGTTAGTTCAAAATTCAGGATCATTTTTATGTTAATGAAATAACAACAACCATAATATCATGTCATATTGAACAAAATGGAGACAAATACAACTGGGTTTTTTTTCTGTTTGTTCGTTTTTCAGAAGGTGTATTTAAAACCCCAATGTTTTCCAGCGCAGAGAAAGATGTAGAGAAAGAAATAATTGTTTGGCTAAAGAATGGCGGTGAGACAGGACGGGAGAAACAATACAGATAAAAACCACGCGTACCGCAAATT
>JAQQZZ010068912.1:0-22450 GCA_030265115.1 Mopalia vespertina | reverse complement strand
TCTTAAACAAAAGTAGGAAAAGGTGATTTGACTGGGATTATGAGCATATATTTTCAAAAAAAGCCTCTAGTGGTGGAGCTGCTAGCTACTCAGCTTGTTACATTTAAAAGTGGTTTGAACTATTGCCACATGTTACAAATAGTCACCATTCAAAAAAGTTAAATAAGAAGCAGACATGTTCAATATGTACTATGAGTCAAATTCAAAATACCAGATTGTGAAATTCATGCTCATGTACCCTTGAGCATGATATTAAAACATCAGAAAATAAAAAACTGTTAATAATTATAGCGGGTGGTTGTAGGGAGCTTCATGTTGCCCTGGTGCTCTCAGAGCTAAGGGGAACAAGAAGCGGATTTGTTTGTGGTGTCTGTATTATGTCCTGTTATTGTCCTGTATTTGTTCCATCTTGTCTTTGTTTGTTGCCAGTGGTGTCGAGGGTGGTTTCCTTCACCCATTGGGCGGACACGTAGTCATATAAGTGAAAAACCCTTGAGTACGACGTTAAACCCCAATCAAACAAACAAACAATTCAAAAATTATATATATATATTATTATTTTCTTTTCATTTTTCTACTTAGGTACTCAGCCAGTTGACAGGTAAGTTTAAAACTGTTTTACTTCGTCTAGAACACTACCTATCACTTTGCTTTGTTTCTATGATGCAGGATACGGCTCTTAATTATATCATGACTTTTAATTATATCATGACTCTCGATATCTCATTGAGTACTTTAATAGTGTCTCCTACATGTAGCTGGATAAAGGGCCCAATTCAATCACAGGTTTCTCTACATTTATTTTTCACGCTGAGTTAGGAGCTGTTGAAAAAGCGGGTAAATAATGTTAGTTGATGTCGCCATTTTCTACTCACTAGTATGTTGCGGCTAGTAGTATGATGTGAGTTGTGCTTGTAGCTTTTCTCCCCTAGGAAGTACAAAATATATCACATGGGAATTCCCGGGCAATAAAGATGGCTTCAGTGTTGTTTTTTTTTAAATTAAATTCAAATATACGTTTCTGACCAGAGAAATTAATAAATGTTGCAGTATGAACTATTTATG
Organism: Mopalia vespertina; assembly: GCA_030265115.1. NCBI lineage: Eukaryota > Metazoa > Mollusca > Polyplacophora > Chitonida > Mopaliidae > Mopalia > Mopalia vespertina. The sequence continues at coordinate 21,385 of JAQQZZ010068912.1, read as the reverse complement.
TGCTCACACCGATTGTTAAGAAGTTTTTATGGCAGTCATTTTTTACGTCTCGTATATGATCACATGCTGTAGTAGGCCTACATAGACAACAACATTTAAACAACATATTATTCAACCAGCTGTTATTTTAATTTAATATCTACATGTATTCATTTGTGATTTTCTGACGTAGGTTTAAAAAAATCAATTAGAAAACTGACTTAGCTTTGGCACGTCGTGCGACAGATAACCTATGTTGTTGTTGTTGTTCCTTGCAACTTGTCAACCTATGCACAAATTTTGTATAGTTCTCAGTCGGACTTATTCCGAACTGAAGTAATTTACCCTTCTCAAAACATTCAGGAAGAAAGTGTTCAGAGCACAGCCTAGAATTTTCGGTTGGGAGTGAAACATTTCCATTTTACATTCTTGATCCTTTGTTTTAAAAAAGGCGGGCGTTTCACAGAAAATCTGTGTTATGTAAGTCCATCGGACTGCTTTTGATCGGGTTAGATGTGAAATTGGTACATCCAAAGGCCGCACACTGAGGCATTTTGATTCCGTATTCTTCTGTACTCTTCAAAGGGAAAGCAACAAGATGTCTGCGCCCTGAGAAATCTTGTGGCGGAGTATTTATCTTCAACTTTGATATATTATTTAAAGATGAAAAAAAAATCGTAAAAAATATCTGTTCAGTGGGTTAAAAAGGAATGTTATGTATGTTCTTATCCAATTGTCGCTTGACTTCATGAGCCTATCGCTAACGCTTTTGTTCCAGTAGGTAATGAACAGTAGTTTGTCCATGTGCTCGGAGATCTTGTGGCATTTTGCTTTTTGTCTTTCTAAGCATTTCTTGTCTTTACTTGTTGCCACTGATGTCTTGTTAGTCTAAATGGACATATATAAAAACTTGGGCTGAAAAGTGGGCGAAATAATCCTCCAACAGTATCCAATTGCTTTTGTCTTGGACACCACATGTGATTACATTCACCAAATTATGCAAACTCTATGGCGACCATTGCATAATTTGACAATATTCACATATTTATTTGTTTTTAAACAGTATTACACAAAAACTTCACTTCAGTGCTTGTTGTTTACACAACTAATTGAAAATAAATTCATTGCATTATTAATTTATTTCAAACTTGATACTTTCTCCTGTTTGGAGGGCCCACGGCCATGGCTTAGTGGTTCGCGTGTGCACTTACTAATCTTACTTCAATGTACCGTTCCGGGATCGAGTCCATCTGTTGACCATTAGTTGTATGAGGGAGACACACGATGTGGTTTTTATGAGGTTTTCTCACAATTATCCACTGTTATTTGGCAAGGAACAGTATGAAGTGGACAATCCATCGTCATAAGTGAAATACCCTTGAGGACGATGTTAAACCCAATTCAAACAAACAAACAAATCCTGTTTAGAAAATGAAAGAAATCCAAGTCACTGTTAATATGGCCACCATTGTGGCATTTATGATATATTCATGTCCTGTCAATGTCAAGTCTGTGGATTGCATTTTATCAAATTCCCACGAATCCGTATGACCATCATTGTGTAATTGTACTATAGTTATCTGTGATGTGAACACAATGAGATGAAAACATATTCACTCATCAACTTCAATACATTAGAATTAACATATGTTTAAAGGCATAGCTATTGTCACCTTTTTTTTCTCATGTGTACAAATTTAGTTTTTTGTTTTCTCTTGGTATCTCACTAGCTCTATAATTACTTTTTATTTTCAGTGGCAAACTCTCCAACACGCAGATACCGGCGTCACACGAGATCATCAGAACCAGAAGTTATTGAATTACCGCTGACTCCGACATTACATATTACACCGATTAGGTGAGTCATACAGTTTACAAGTCTTCTGAGACTTGTCTCATTAAAAGTTCAATTGTTTTGTTATTTTCAATTGATGATTGAAATGCATTTGGTCTACATGGACAAGAAATACTGATCAAGCCTGATATATGCTAAAAGTAATACAGGTTACACTATAATAGATATTTTAGTATCTCTGAGATAATAGCAACAGGGAAACAACAATGTATTGTATCTTAGTTGACAGCAATAGGGAAACAACAATAAAGTGTCTCTTGAGATTAAAGAAGCAGTAAAGCAACAATGCAACAACAGTGACAACAATTTGGTGTATCGGAAATAATAGATACATTAAAGCAACACTGTAGTCTGAGAATACAACAAAAATGTTGTCTGTAAGATTACAACAACAGTTAAACAACAATGTAGTCTATCTTAGATTACAGCAACAGAGAAAGGACAATGTAGTCTATCTGAGATTGTAGAATCAGTAAAGCAGTAATGTAGTCTGAGAATAAGCACAATAATGTAGAGTCTCTGAGATTATAGCAACAGTTTAACAATAATGTAGTGTCTCTGAGATTATAGCAACAGTTTAACAATAATGTAGTATATCTGATATAACAGCAACAGTTTAACATTAATGTAGTGTCTCTGGGATTATAGCAACAGTTTAACAATAATGTAGTATATCTGATATTACAGCAACAGTTTAACAATAATGTAGTATATCTGATATTATAGCAACAGTGTAACAATAATGTAGTATATCTGATATTACAGCAACAGTTTAATGTCTCTGATATTACAACAGTGACACAACAAAGTAGTTATCATAGATTACCACCACTGGGAAACAACAATGTAGTGTATCTGAGATTATAAAATCAGTAAAGCCATAATGAAGTCTGAGAATACAGCAACATTGATATAACAATGTAGTGTGTTTAAGATTAAAGCAACAGTAACCCAGCAATGTACATGTACAGGGCTCCAGACAGAGTGGGTATTTGCATATTTTACACAGTAGTTTGAATACAAAACTCCATTCAATGTTGGCCGCTATATCTAAAATACCGTCTTCAAACTTTCTTGACATTTACATGGCAGGTATTGGTATTCTCTAATTTTATTTATACCGAACCAGAAATCTATTAACTAGAAGTATGTAACTGCCATATAGTAATGTCCACGGCATTGTAGACCAGCAAGAAACGGTGATGTCGCATTTCAGACATGTGTCTTTTTAGTTGTGAGGAACTCTTGGTAATTGAATCTATATGGAAGTTGCATACTTTTAGTTAATAGACTTCTGACTGGACATATAATGGAGAAAAAAAGGAAGGTGAGTCAGTATTACGATAAAGCCACTATTCTAACAATTTGGTCACTTTAGATATGTTGATCATCCTTGATAAGGAATCCAAGGCTACTAAAAGTAGGAAACTGTCCGACATCACAAACTGAACTTACATCAAAATACATCATTTTGTAAAAAAAAAAAATTCTATTAAGAAGTATCAGAAGTAGCCCCCCCTCCCTCAAAAATGAAATAAAACATCTATAAACAATAAAACACCCACAACTAACAAACAAAACGAAAATGTTAGCTCGAACACAAAAGTCATCTTTGTAAAGATATCTAATATAGAGGATACATCGCATTATACATATGAATTACCCTCTGCTGAAAAGTGGGGGTAAATATACCCCTTGTGAAGAGAAACTTATCTGGAGCCCTGGATGTAGTGTATTTGAGATAACAACAATGTAGTCTCTTAGATTACAGCAACAGTGACATAACAATGTAGTGTATCTGAGATTATAACAACAGTGAAACAACAATGTAATCTCTTAGATTACAGCAACAGTGACACAAAAATGTAGTCTTTCTGAGATTACAGAAGCATGGACACACCAATGCAGTCTATCTGAGATTATAACAATGTGAAACAACAATATATTCTCTTAGATTACAGCAACAGTGAACAATACCCTCTGGCTAAAGGCAGTTTGCTTGAAAAGTAGCAATGCTGTCTTTAATTAGCAATGGAGGAAAATTAACTTTCCAACATTATGGAAACGCTTCAAATCTTGGTTGTGCCAGTGTCAATTATTGTTAGAATACACCACCGTCATATAAGTGAAATACCTTTAAGCACATCTGAGATTACAACAACAGAGACAACAGTGTAGTGCATATGAGATTACAGCAACAGGAAAAGCACAATAAAGTGTAAAGCAACAGTGTAATCTAAGAATAAAACAGTGAAGTGTTTCTGAGATAACAGCAGCTGTAAAGCAACAATACAAGAAAAGGCAGTATGTCACAATGAGTATAATTTATTCCGCGTTGACATTCTTCTTTTTTTTTTTTTCTACAGTCTTGAGAGGTATGAATTTTTAACTATATATGGCAGAGTACACTAGTTCTTAAAAAACTTTATTGTCTGGCTATTTTTAGTTATTCTGTTAAAACTGTCACCCTCTGGCTAAGGGCAGTTTGTTTGAAGAGTAGCAATGCTGTCTTTGCTTAGCACTGGAGAAAGATTAACTTTCCTGCATTATGAAACATTTCACATCGTGGTTGTGCTCATGTCAGTTATTGCTGGAATACATTGCCGTCATATAAGTGAAATACCCTTAAGAATGGTGTTAAATACAAATCAATCAAACTGTAACAGTTGGCCTTTTGTTTTTGTAGAAAGAATATTCAGTCAACTGGTGATACAGCTTCACCAGGCAACAATCGTCTTATATGCCCTATATGTATGGACGGCTACACAGAGGTAAGTAAATGTAGTCCTTGTTAGACAGCCAGATGGGTTCTATGCTATCTGTGGCTAAGTAGTTAGCATGTGCATTTACTAATCATATAAGTGCAATACCCTTGAGTATGATGTTAAACCCAAATCAAACTATCTATGCTTTCCTGGCTCCAACCTCCAGATAGGTTAGTGTACGGTCATATGAGTGAAATTAAGTACCGCGTAAATCATGTATATGCCAAGCAAATCCAAATCAATGGTATATAGATTCCTTTAAATATGTTCTTACTCCTTTTGTATGGTAATGAACAGTATATGTAACATATAAATTGCATATATTACATTGCAAATTTGCAATTAACATATACTTTATTCTATAATTTGGCAATGTCTTATTTGATTATTTAAACCTCTTACATTTTACTACAACGTACATATTTAATATATTTAAAATGATTATGGAGGGTAACCTGTAAACTTCAGAAAATTCACTACGATATAAAACACCAATTAATAAATAACATTGACAACTTTCTGTATTTATTACCATGCCATAATATTTTGACTGAGTGGCACCAGGAAAAATAAATTGAATAACCATACTTTTTTTGTTGTTGCAGATAATGAACAGTAGGCGTTTGCTGAATTCAACCACATGTGGGCATATTTTCTGTAACGTTTGTATTCGAACAGCCATACAATCACAGGGGTCTTGTCCAACATGTCGAAAACGAATTGGTTTAAAGCATGTCCATCCACTCTTCGTGTAACAAAAAATATCCTGAATTTTTTACAAAACTTTAAACGCTTCAAACGATTAAATTAAACTTTGCTATTTGAACTTTGTATTTTTAAATGTAGATAGATTTGCTGCCATACCAAGAAATTGGAGAAAGAAAAGAAAAGGAGAAAACAAAAATAAGAGGAAGAGAAAGAAATATATATTTCTTACACCTTTTTACAGAAATTGACTTTCTTTTACAGTTATTTTAGAAACCAAACCAAAAATAAGAAATCATTCTTTTAGCTTATGTAGTTTGTATGTTTGGTGTTGGAGCTAGATAAATGTGTACATGGCAGCTTAATTTGAGAGAGTGATTGCAAACTCATATTTTCGTAATCATTCATATTTTGGTTACTGACATCTACATTGTTTTTGTCATTTATAGTGTAATAATCATATATGACTAATGAAGTTAGTTTTATATCTTTGAGTAATTCAACAAAATGTAATTTTAAGGCTATTTTCATAGTGGTATATGGAGCATCTTCTTGTCACTATTCAAAAGATTCTGTTCTCATATGTTTCTCTATTTTAAGCTCTTTTTTTCTACTTTTTTTGTAAGTTTATTTTTAAACTTATTTATTTACCTATTTTTTGCTTTGCTTTCAATATATTTCATTTATATTTAAATAGTGCTATTTTAGCCATACAGTGTGAAAAAAATGTGTCTGCAAATTCCATTTACGATCCAATCTATAATCTCACCACTTTCTAACTCCTAACTTTCTAACCTTTTCTTGCCTATTCTGCCCTGTTATCTGAATTCCATCGTTGCAACAATGCTGCCTTTTAAACTAAACATATGAAGTGTATATCATGTTAATTTGAGATCAACTTGGACATTGGTGGCATATTTCCCCCATGCAGTTCGCACATGGTAGTATTGTTGTTTTTTTTCTGTCTGATATATTTAGTTCATTTCAAAAATGATATATCCAGGGCAGTTCGTACAAAACTTACAGAGATTACATTAAAAGTAATTTAAATGGCTACACCATGCTTTTGTGGTGGTTGCCACAAAAAAAAAAAAATCCATGTAAGCTACCCAGCCTGGTATGTACAATAGGCAAAGAAGTGGACACTACTGACTTCAAGGATAATTCATGTGAAACGTTTGTGTTAACAGTTTTTGTGTTATAAGTTATAAGGCATATATTCATTTTCATCCAGGGCTCTATTTAATCAAGGGATGGGGACAAAAATTAAAATGTCCAAAGTACAAACATCTTGTCTTTGTTAAGTGATATTATTTGTTTATACAATTACATATATACTGACTGCTTGGTGGTTTCGTGTGTGCTCAAGGATATTTCAGCTGGTATCAGTAACATGAGAAAAATGTTCTTCTGACTTCGATAAGCAACTGCTACTATTACATTCATGAGCTCCATGCGTTTTGGTATATTTTTTGTATGCAGACTTGAAACGCCTCCATCTCATTAGTTATAAATCTAACACTAGGCATTTGAGGAAAGTCACATGCCTATGCTGGTTTTATGAACAAATTTGCTTTTGAAGACATTATACACGGTTTGTTCCTAGTGAATATCAGGCCCGTGGCTTGGTGTAGCGTGTGTGCTTACTAAATCTACTTTAATTTACCGTTCACAGGATCCTGTCGACCATCCGGTATATGAGTGTCACACGTTGTGGCTCCGGTAATCGCGGGGGTAGTTTTGAAGAGGCTTCCAAGTTTGTTCGGGGTAAGAGGCTGGATCTACCACCAAAGTGGCGAGCCCCCGACTTAATAATAAACTACTCACAAAAAGTTAAGGATCACTTGCACCCGAAGTCATAACTTTCAGAAGAAAGAGGTCAATGCGTTGAAGTTTTGCAAACATTTAATTCAATGCCTCCTGGAGAACGGCACAAAATTGCGTTCAATTTCGAGCAATAGTTTGGTGTGTGACCAGGAATTCATAACAATTTGGCTGGACTGAGACATGGATGGCAGTTGAGAATTGAGTTTATCACTCACCTGTTTTCTCACAGTGATCCTTAACTTTTTGTGAGTAGTTTAGGTCTTTTTCGAGTTCTACTCCGGAAATTGAATTCACTTTTGTTTATGAGTAAGTTCAACTTTGTAACTATTACAATAAGAAAATAAAAGTGGTAAATCCATAATAGCAAAAGGTACAACTTTAGCCGATGTTGAATGTGTCTAACAAAATTCATAAAGATAGGCCAAAATTTTTCTAGTTCGACTCTGGAAACGGATTCGTACGGACGGACGTATGGACACTCGCCATACCATCAAACGACCGATTTTCATCGAGCGTATAAAAACGGAAAACAAATAAAGGAAATCACGAGAGGCTATAACAAGATTGCAGAACTGACACAGGTAAAGCTGCTCGTCCCAGGTGGACAACCCCCTATCTTCAGATATAGCAACGATACCATGTACAATACTAGTATTTGAAAAGAGTATATCGAACCATCAGGAAGATAACACAACAACAAAAACGTAACGTCTTAGCTGACGCGGTAATATTATATATCCCGATACTAATATATCGATTTTTTTTCTAAAATTCTTTATTGGAGTGATAACATACCCTTGCTTAATATAAATTTGTTAGAATATAGGCTAATACACGTGGCCCTCCATGCATTATTTCTAGTATTACACATGCATTTTATTTCTAAACAATAATCACCTGGCACCAAATTATCAGGAAGAGCAAAATGTTCTGCTATTGGAATATGAGTTTAAATGTAATGGAACTCATATGATTACTGGCTGTTTCATACACCAAATAATAAACATGTCTAGTTTGTTGCTCAATAAAGGATTCCATTTATGCAAGTATCTAGCTTGCATGTCGCCTCCATACATTTTGAGGGCCTTCCTGACACTGTCACATGGCGATTGTGGTAATTGTTTTAGCGGAGCTGATTTTAGCCCTTGGGATTTAAATCTACGAAGAAAACGCCAAGTATATATACTTTTGGGATCAGGGCCTTGGATACATCAGTAAAAGCCTGGTTGAAGGTAGCAAGAGTGCTACAATTCCCGTTAAACCGTATATATAAGGGATTTAATAATTCCCTTGAAGGTTTGTGGAGGATGAAAGGATTTAGCATGGAGTAGTTGATGGGTATATTTGGGCTTAAAGAATACCTGAAAATCAGAAGACCCCTGCTGTACCTAAATGGGGACCCTTACATACCGTAACATCTAAAATAATCAACACTGTCACGGCTAAAAGTAGACTGGAGTTTAATGTTAGGGTCATGCTGATAAAGATTGGCAATAAAGAAACCAAGGCCATCTCGATAAGTTCCGATGTGTGGTGAGATTCAGAGAAACAATACGATATTACAACTTAGAGTCCTAGTCTGCGAGTAGGTAAACATCTTACATAATACTAGGGAAATGTTGATTGTATGTTATTAAATTTGACATTTTTGGGGGCTTTCGGTGGGGATCTTTTGGTATTAGAATAGGACCGACCAGGAGGGTGAGAATACTCAATCAGACCAAGATAGTATAGTTCTCTACTTTGATCAAGTTTATCTTGGTCACCCAAGAAATATTGGTTGCTTTCGAAAAGAAAAACTTAATTGCCACAGACGTGACTGACCCAGTTTTTCATGGTCACAGCGAACAAGTTTTTCTTGTTCGCAATTCCGACCAAGTTTTTCACGCTCGGTCAGGTCTGTACCAAATTTTTTCTTGGGTGAAAGTGACCAAATCGTTTTTCAGTGGACGGCGAGTTTCGATGTAAACGCTATTCCACACCTTGTCACGGATGCATCATAGTTCTAATCAAACAAGAAGCTCCTACATGGTCGCACAAGGTCCCATGTATACCGTAGGTACCAATATGAGTCTGCTGAAGGCTCGTGCATTGAAATACAGTCATCTTTTTTAATTAACGAAATAGGGCAGAAATATAATTTTCCCGATGTGCAAACAGCTGTTAAGAATCGGCATAATTATAACCATTGTTCGAAAAGGAGATTGTCTTTCTCCCCTATTGATTGCCATGATATTCAGGCAGAAGCGATACACTGATGCAAAGTGGTTCATGCATTTCATTAGTGTATGCGTTCACATTGACCTCTGTCTGACAGCCGAAAAGCAGTGAGAGGGAAAAGGGTCTGATACCGTGCTAGTGGAGATATGCGCCTTGCCACAGACAGATGGGAGATAGGCCGATACGCTCCTCAACCAGCTTATCTGTACATTTGTCTACGGGCTATTTAAAACCATTCCTCCACTATAGGACTTGTTTCAGTATTATCAGTGCCATGAATCTTTTTCAGGGACTTTTTGCTTACTATCCCGTCGCAAGTGTGTAGGCCTATTCGCGGTTTCTAGACAGATTTTTCCCAAAAACACTTGCTGGCTGCTAGAAGACTGAGTGGCATTTTGAACAATGCCATCTTTGGATACCGCGTTATCTTTAACATTCTCGACAGTCATACACATTTCACTGTATTATATTTTATTCCCCAGGAAATGCAGCAAGCATTGAGCCTACAATTAACATAAGGCGAGTATACCACATGGACAGACAGGACGTGAGAATCTAGAGAGAAAAACAATGTCAGCATTTTGTGATCTCAGAGCCACACTCATGCCACAGCATACAGGTACAAGCAGAGAGAACTGACATTGTTATTTTAAACTTATATGTCCAACATAGATAACATAATATCAAAAATAATTCTTCTGCAAATCTGGTGGGGAAAGAAACCCTGAGGGGTACGTTATACAATGTTTCTATGTTTCAACAAGCTGAGTAGCTAGCAGGTCCACCACTAAAGGTTTTTTTTTAAAATATGCTCATAATCCCAGTCAAATCCCCTTTTCCTTTTTTTTGTTTAAGAACCTATTTTTTTCTTCAAAGATCCAAAGAGTAAAAGTTATGATGTTTATCCCCATTTTGTTGCAATATGCAATGTGTGTCATATTTTTGTGTGAAACGTAGTAAAATACAACCACATCTATGGTATTAACACAAAAAAAGAAAAGTTTAAAGTTAATATCTACATTTGAGTGATGGCCATTTTGGTTTGCAGAATAAGAATGAGATGAAATGCAAACTGTTTTCCAAGTTTGAAACAAGTCCATGAATTTGTTCACAATCCTTGTGTTCACAACATATACAGACGTAAATATTGCTAAATTATGCATAGGTGACCATTTTGTTTTATTGAACTTGGTGATATCTATACCAATTCGTCATCTTAAGGAAAGGAAGCACAGAACAAGTTTCAAGTTAATCGCTGAATGTTTTCTCAAATTATCATGTTTACAGCACACAGGCGTCAATATTGAAAAATAATGCAATGGCAGTCATATTGTTTTGCGTTATTTGGTGAATTGCAATCCTATCTTTTTTATTAAAAGAAGAAAGCTAAATTCCAAGTTAATCGGTGAATTTGTCTCAAGCTGTCATGTTCACAAAACATAGGATTAGGGGTGAATATTATAAAATGATGCAATGGTGGCCTTACGTTTCACGGAATTTGGTGAAATGCAATCCTTTGTCTTAATGGGGAGAAGCTAAAAAAGTTTCAAGTTATTGAGTGAATTTGATCTAAATATTATCATGTTCACTACACATAGGCGTAAATATTGCAAAATGATGCAATGGTGGCCATTTTGTTTTACGGAATTTGATGAAATGCAATCCCATCCGTTGTCTTAATAGTAGTAGGCTGTATTTCAAGTTAATCTGTGAATTTGTTAGAGTGATCGTGTTCACAACATACATGTCTTCAGACATGAATATTGTAAAATAATGCAATGGGTCAGCTTGTTTTTCGTTATTTGATGAAATTCAATCCCATCTGTTGTCTTAATAGGAGGAAACTATACTTCAAGTTAATCCTTGAATTTATTCTCTACTTATCGTGTTCACAACACATACAGGCATGACTATTGTAAAATTATGTAATAACGGCAATTTTGTTTTACGGAATTTGGTAAAATGCAATCCCATCTGTCATCTTAACAGGAGGAAGCTACACTCAAGTTTGAAGTAAATCCGTGAATTTGTTTTCAAGCTAGCGTGTTCACAAACATTTGTGACAGGACGGACGGAAAAACGGACGGATACCGATTAGCATTTCTAATCCCCCCCCCCCCCCCCTCTACTATAGTAGTGATGGACAAAACGTTATCATGCGGATAAGTTCTTCATATACAGAACAATATTATAATTAATTCAATTCTATACAGTACATTGCTATATATTACAACGTCACGCAACTATAAAGTTAAGAAAACAGGTTATATAAGGTTATTTCACTCATATGACGGTGTGCCAGTCCAATGGGTGAAGGAAACCACCCTCGATGTCACTTGTCACCAGCCAAGACAAGACGGGACAATCACAGGATGATATAGGAAGGCATTCTAAACAGATCGGCTTCATGCTACCCCTTAGCTGGGAGAGCACCAGGGCAACAAGAAACTCCGTCCCAACCGCCCGCCTATTTAAAGTAGAAGAAAACACAAACTAAAGTGAGTCATAACAATAGTTAGCCTGTAAATAGAAGTTATGAACAATTGTGTTCTGGGTATGCTAATACTTTTGCTAGTCTCGTTATAGCCAGTTTGGTTACTCCTGTATGGTAGACATTTTATGACATATCCCTTCTGACTGTTTACCATTCATTATCATTTAATAAATACTCTTCAATACCATTTGAAAATATTGTTATTCATAAATTAACTAACATCCATATAGTATTTGTGGCAAACAGCATTTTCATTATTGCACAACAGTTCATGTTAAGAGACAGAAACGATATGGCATGAAACGTCTACCATACATCAGTTACCAAATTGGATCTAACAGAATTATTTGTTTTTACCTCTCAAGAATGGATTTCAACAAGTCAGTGAAAATGAAGTGATGGCTTTTGTACAGCAACAGGAGAACAGCAACAAAAGCATCATTGTTCACCCTCTTCCAATTAGCCACCTGATGAAAGTCAACATTGTGATGCTTCAGGAAAGAAACCGGATCACAAGCATGTTAGTGTCTGAGACGAAATAGTTCCTCGGGCAAATATAGACGGACAGATAAAGATTAAAAGAGTCTGATTTGGCAAGCAAGAAAAAAAATAATCTTGTTGAGTTGCAAAAGTACTGAGGCATAAAAGGGACAAGGGAATTATATTTTTTCCTTTAATTATTTTGATTGTTCAAGTAATTAGTTTGAACGATCAAGTTATTGCATAGGTTTTGTCCATCACCTTTTTGTCATTTAATAGTCCGAGTGAAATAACATTGGGTAAAATTTAAACACCCTAATTAACAAACATATAAGACTCTGTACATAAGGAAAAAAACAAAACAAACACATAAATGATATGCTATATATTATAGATCTATTAGCACAATGGACAGAGCGCAAAATAAATATTTCACAAAAAATGAGCGAGTGATGATACAATAAGTCAACAGAGTGATTAAACAATAAAGCACTGGTGAAGTATATACACATGTGATATGGACATTCACTATTTACAATATATACAGCAACTTCCCAACACCTCTGAATATACACAGCTCCTTTAAACTGGATTGATTGAATTCTAGTATATTTAGTAATACTCTTAAAAAAACTATATAACGTGTTAAGCAAGGCGAAGATACTCTGATATAAATACACTTTGAAATATTTTTAATAGTAATTCTACTAAAATAGAAGTTGAAATATTAAGACTTAAAATAGTGTTAATTTTTTGGCTGATTGTATAGTTTGGTATTTACAGTTAATTTACATTTGATTATACAGCAATAAAGAGATAAAGGGTATATAACATTAAATTGCATTTCTTTCTGCATTTCATAATTAAATTTTCAGATTGTTTGAAGTTCACATGAAAAGTTTTATTATACAATTGTGCCGAACAGACAACTGTCATCTTAGCATTTGAGCACTGCTATCAGACTATAGGGAGCAAGTTCAAAGATGCTACCAGTATATCACAGACTAGCCGAAAATAACATTTCAATAATTAATTGGAAGTGTTTCTCATTATTTTAGGATCGTTAAATGTATGAACTTTCAGAATATCTCATTGTCTACGGCGTCTTGTTAGTCCATGAAAAAACAATTAAGAAATCAACTCAATTTGGAAAACCAATGAAAACCAGGTCTTAGTAGCTACTTTGTTTTATGTTAACAATACGTAGACCTGACAAGGTCTTATACAGGATTGGGGTCAATTTGTTGGTCTAGAATTGTGACCAATCACTGAGCTGTTTTCCAAGACATACTAACTGAATGACAACAGTTTTTGGGGACTCATTGTGTTATCTTATCCTTTCATTGGACAATTGAGACAGTGACCTTTAATTTACCCAAGAGTATCTGATGCTGTTTGCTACAGGTCAGTTCCTGATCAAACTTCAACAATACTACTGGGCTGATTTAAATCAGATTTGGTTAATCCATATCCATCTTTTACAAGTCATTGAGATTGATTGATTGATTGATTGATTGACTGGTTTTTACTTAAGGGTATTTCACTTATATGATGGTGGTGTACTTCCAAACAGTTAACAACAATACAACTATAATGTGAAAGGTTATATACAAACGCTCTGTTGGAAAATTAATGCTCAGACACCCTAAATAGACTTTAATAACACTACCCTTAGGCAGAGGGCCATATCAATGAGGATGGTTTATTGAGTTTCAAAGTCCAGGCAACGATTTAAAGAAACTAAAGAAATTTCCCGCTTTGAAATAAACAGGATTGAAAATTACTTTGTCAGTTAAAGGGATGGTTAACTTAAGAAACGAAGCAAAGCATTGAATAGAGCAAAAAAATTTGCTATCAAAAAATGCTAATTTGGTATTTTTGCGATTTGTTTTACAATTCTTATTCTCTATCGAAAGTTAGCTAGTCCATTACAACGTAACATACTATGGGGTCAGACATTTTAAAAATGGCGGCTGGAGGTGTGTGCCGCTTGACCAATCGGCTTACCACATTGCTGTGCATGTCCGGGTGAGTAACCATAATAAAAGACACATGGCAAGTTAACATATTGCTTAGTGCACATGAACCATTTACCCCATCTACCACAACAAAGCAGCCATATATTTCAAATTTATTTTGCTATCATATTTTGTATGGAAGTGCCTGGAAGTGTCCCACACATTAAAATGCTCACAAACAGCCTCTCATTCACTAAGCCTATACTGTTAATTATATTATCAATCCCTTTCAGTTGACATGTTTAAAATCTCAGGATCAAATCACACATAGGACAAAGAATTAAAACTCTTTCAAAACATGACTGGAAGTGTAAACTGAATGACTAAAACTGATTCAACAAAGACAATTGGGAACCCTCTTAACAAAATTAAGTCTTCAAAAGTTCAAAAATAATAATAACAAGAACATTATTATGATTGGCATTTTTTTCTCAAATTATATTTGAAAAAGGTAAATGTCTCTTCTTGTAGTCTAATTAAATGCACCACAAATTCTGAACATCCCATCACAAAAATAAAGAACTTATATAAGTTATTAAACATTGTATAAACCTTCTGGAAAATAACAAATTATTATGGATGAAATGAAAGACAAATTAGGTTGTTAATAACTTAAAAAAAAATACTATTTATCAAAATAAATTAAAACAATCAATATTTTTGGCAACAATTAATTTTTTTACAAATGTATGTTAAAGGATTGTGTAAGATTAGAATTTCATAACTTTATAGCACAGAAAACAAGAAAATTAAAAAAGATGAAAACAAAAATGATGTTTAAAAATGTGTCAAACAAGGATATTGTAAAGTGTGATAAGTCTTAAATTGAGAGATCGCACTAAACATTTTTTATATTCTGTCTTTCAGGAAGTCTCAAAAGGGCATAACAACATGTATTTGGTAATATGTGGGTTTCGATTTATGATGAAACGACAATAGAGTGACCTTTTCCAAATAACGCTATCACTTTCCAGTAATGCAGGATCAATTCATGATTTTTTTAACATGGGCAATATTGCAAATTTACAGATAATCATAACCCAATCTTGTTTTACCATAGATTGAAATATTATATTTTCCAAAAGTAATAATTTTAAAGCTATATTGGTCTGACAACCTACAAACCGCAATGTTACATGTATAGGCACACTGCCTTACCTGGCCATGTACACAGTGGCAATGTCATTTCGCAAAGGGACTTCACTCTGTTGTTGTAACATCATAACTTGAAACTCTTGTATTCAAATGATTTATGATTATTGTCAATCTTATATATCCCATTATCATATATACTACAGGTTATACAGGTAAAGTTGTGCAACAACAAGCATGTTTCATTTATCATTTATCACGTGAAAACACACACATCAGTCAGAGAACTAAAATTTACATACAGACCCAGTTGCCCAAAATTCTGTTTATCAACAAATGTTCATAGCAACATTCAATAATAGATTGAAGTGAGTCATCACTTAATCTTTGAATTAAAACAATATTCAAAAAGTACATTACATATAGGAATTAAAGATAGCCACAGCCTAATTTAAATCTACTTGCAGAACTTTCAAGTTTTGGTAGATTTAAGGTGAAGCTTCACTCTTTGGGACTCTCTTTGATAAAAATAAACACTACCCAGTCTCTTGTTATTCTGAACAGCACAAAACTACATACAAATGGGTGACCATGCATCATTAGTCTGTCAGAGCTGATCACTTAACAGATTGTAATATATACCATTATGTATATAATGTTATATATACAAAACCGTATTAGATGCATAGGCAATTGAGTATGAACAGGCATTCTTAAAGAAAGTATTTTCTAATCAGGCAACAAAAAATACTCCACATTTGCGTTTTTCTGTACATATCATAACATTATGATGTTTGAATTGGGGTGTAACGTGTTACTTACGTTAACTGTATATTACAATGCAACTGAACCACAACTGTCACTGTTGCATACATGCAGCTGCAACCACCTGCTGAAGATCCTATCCTAAATTCCCAACCTTCCTCCTCGCCCTTTGTCATTATATGAATGGAGGCTTTTGTGTGAGCAAATTGAACATGATCACCATTATGGATAACGTAAAGAAACAACATCTGGGGTGTAATGTAAAACATCAGATGATCACTTATCAGTATGGATGCAATACAAATCAGAACACACTGCAAACATGATGACAATAATAACGTGTGCATTTACCATTGTATTAATCAGAAAATAATCTTTCAAATCATCATGTTTACAGAAACAGGGTGTCTCATTTAATATTTTCATAATATTTATGAAATTTGATTTAAACACAACAGGGTGTTATAAATGGCTTCTTGGGTGTCTCCAAGACAACTTTACCCATCTATGGCTTTTAACACAAAACAAGTTTCTTTTCACTCTTTAATTGTACAGTGGAAACGGACCGCTTGCCTCACCCCAAGAAAATGCTTGTGATTTTATAACTGATGAATGTAATGTATGAGTGAGCTAATGAAAGACTTGAGTATACAAAACAACTACATGTATGTTTAGGGATTGAGTACACAACACACAGTTATATAAAAATGTACAAATATATACAGCATTGTCAAGATCTTACAATCTGTCTTTTATACTTTCAACAAGACACAGCCATGATAACTCTAAATTCAATCCGATTGAAATCAGAACTTAATAAGCTCCTGTATATTTAACTATTGCTGGATGTAGATCAGACAAAATCATATGGCAAACGTTTGGTTGACCAATCACAGAGCTGCTCTCCAACACTTGGTAATGCTCAACTGGCAATTTCCTTGGCTTGCCCTACAGAGCAAGCCTTCACAAGTTCCTGTGACCACATGTTGTCACGCTTTTCATTGATCAATTCAGACAATTCCTTTTGGAACCTGCATTACTTGATGTCATTGACCATCATTTTTGTCCATGATTATCTCGGATCTACGTCACGACAATGCAATATGGGGAGCTAAGCTAAATTAAGTTTTATCATCTTTTTATCAAAGAAATTACATTTTGTGTTATGTCACTATGTGAGATAAATATGCACTTAGGAATCATCAAGTGTCACAAGGATTACAGATGTTTTTGAACATTTCTGAATTAAAATTCAACATTTTGTGGTTAAATAATAAAAATGTCTTGAGAAATAAGTACGTGTGCCTTTACCAGGAAGTCAGCACAGCATGACTAGATTTTAATTGCCATGGTAACCAGTACAAATGGTATTATTTCCTCAAGTTTGCTGTTATTTCCTGAGACGAAATTCGAGAAAAGTTCCTTTAATAATACAAACACCATATTAACCTTTTCATTTTCTTGTCGTCTTTTCATATTTCACTTATAATACAACAAAAACCAGGAAATAAGATGGTATTTCCATCTAATGGATAACCAGGAAGTATGCCTGCAGGATATACACGTAAAAGCAGTAGATCAGCTTTTAAGACTGATGTTCCACTTGGATTTCAAAATCACAACCTTGCCGTATCCATAGCTTTGTTCAAAAGTTACTAGATATAAATTATTGAAATTAATGACAAATACTAAACTTATACATTTTGGCAATCAAGCTTTCGGAAAATATGTGCAGGTAGAGTATAACATCAAGGTATATATGCAGTTGGAGAACAATAGTGTGATCACCATGAGGTGAGAATTCGGTGAGAACAATTAACAATATACACATTCAAAACCTTGTACAGACCAATGACTGAGAAGTATTTTTGCACATATGCATATCAATGAAATTCACCTTTACGGGTAACAAGCTGTACATAGTTATATTGTTAATTGTCCTCACCTAATTCTCACCCCATGGTGATCGCACTGTTTTTAAAACTTCTATTGTTCTCCAACTGTATATATACCTTGATGTTTCACTCAGAAAATGGAATAAGAATTTTCCGAAAGCTTGATTGCCAAAATGTATTAGTTATTTGTCGTTATTATTTTAATAATTTGTTTAGCGAAGCCGCTTCATAAAAGTATTTATTAATAGATATAAGCCCTTTCCAGCGGAAAAGGGGACCCAGCTGTATCACCAGTGCTGTATTAGCTCCAAGTCTGACTGGTATTTCAAGACAAGCAAATTATTTGGCGAAGCTTTCACATGTGAGAAGATCACAACATTTTACTATTAATGCTCTCTGTAATAAAGAATACCTTATTAAGCCATCTGTTCATCCACATAATTTTAGTGTTAAAAACAGATTCTACTGAACATGATGTCCAATTTAATTTAATCTCAAAACTGACATGTCTTTGTTGTCGCCAGCACCTTAGCACAAACACACAGGCCTTTATACACATTTAAGTAGCTGTACAGTAATTCACTTTTCCTATGATTATGAGTTTGAAAAGTTATAATTATCACTGTATACTGTACATTACTGTGTGTCAGGCCTGTCCGGTAATTGTCAACTGGCCTGGTATGTAGAGAGTAAGGCTGCGTCTACAGGCTCCATACACGAGGGACAGGTGAAGGACCTCATCAACCAGTCGTCTATACACTCTCGGTGATAGGTGTGCATACAAGGCAGGTAGCGCAGATAGTCACCAACAATAAACTCACCCATACATATCACACACCTGTCGGGAAAATAATATGGGCAGAAATGATGATTGATTCATTGGGGTTTAACGGCATACTCAAGGGGTTTTCACTTATATGGATGGACTGTCCACATTACACTGTCCCTTGCTTAAACACAGTGGAAAACCTGGTAAAAATCCCCCCCCCACGATTTACCAGAGCTGCATCAGGATTAATTGATTGAATGATGGGTTGATTAATCAATTGATTGATTGATTGTAAATGGAGGCAGAATAACCATGTTTGGAACATACATTGTATACTGCCCAGGGGCCAGTTGATCAAAAGCCTATTAGTTGCTTACAACAGATTAAATCAACAATAGCGAATAAAAGATGGACCTTCAACATGGTGTGATGTCATATAATAGCAGATTAAATTTAACAGCGCCTCCAGCAATCCAGATCGAATTCCATTAGAATTAATTCTAGCAGTTTGATAAAATGCCACTTACTCTCTGTTTTTCTTGCTGCCATCGTAGACACCTGTTGGGAGATGATGGATCAATCCCATTCTCTGGGCTATCTTTATCTGTTCTTCCTCTGTTAATAGATTGGCTGGTCTGTTCACATTTGGAGATGGATGGTAAATTGGCAATGAATCCTACAACCAAGAAATTGGAAGCAGTATTAATATTTTGTGAAAAATAAGATTTACCCCAAACAAAGCCAGAAATCAAAAGTATGGTGTCCAAACTGGTAATTTTGCTTCACTTTTTAAGTAACTGGGTGTCCGATTTTGACAATTTCCCTATCTCCTGCATGTTAAAAACAGGGTGTCCAAATGAGGCAATTTTTCAATTCAGGGTGACTACAGGATGGGTGGACACCTCTCTGCCTAAGCCCTTCCAATTTTTTGAATTACCAATGGTCAATGTAAATCAATAAGTAAAATAAGTTAACATTTATATAATTTAAGCAATTAACAGACACCACCATCTCTATATTTCTTCTTTGCAGTTCAACTACAAATCTCGTCAATTAGTTCACACTGTATTTAGAACAGACATCTACAACACAAAAGGTTACTTGTAAGTGTGCTTGTCTTGCCATTTCCTTTGAAGGATGACTCATACATTTGAACATTTCCCGATATAAATAGGTATCGGATTATTGATATCAAAACGAAAAGACAGTTTGGATAACATTAGTGGTAGGGGCTAGCTAGGCACTGATAGGTGAAGGTACATGTAAGCTAAAAGAATTAAAAATCCTTATGTCCACATAGAACAAGATTTCAAGGATTATTTTTGTCGGAAAATGTCTAAACTGGTAGCTAATGTGAATGGAATCAGCTGTATCGTCATTGCAGCATGCAGCTGTACATTGCATTGATAATACCTGGATCTACAATATACATGAAGGTACACTGTAACACATACTCTTACAAAAAAAAATTGGAAGTACATTATCTGTTTTTAATACTCATACATATCAAAAATAGTTTATGTTTTATTGAATGCATAGCCTTGAATGCATAACCATCAAACAGGCAACACACTTATCATAATTTCTACATTTAAAAACTTATACAAGCTTATATATAATCAAATAGAGATTAATAGGATTAAAATCTGTAACAATTTCATGTAATCAATAATACTGTATCTCTTTATACAAACATTTTAATATTATTTATCAAACAGTTTTCTTTTTTTAATTGTTGTCAATTGCCTGTATGTACAGTTCTATTTTTATATTCCTTGGTCAAATATCTTTTTTTTTAATGTGGAGAAAGAATCTGATGAGGGATACAAGGATCAACAACAAGATGTAAATTTAAACAGTGTATATGCACTTCCTTGTTAGGGCACACCAACTCATTAGTGTGATTTAAGACCCCCTACTTAATCAGTTTCTTTTCATAAATCAAAATTGTATCTATAAACCAGAAAACTTAGCTATTTTTGTGATAAATAGTTAATTTAACAGAAAAAATATAAAGCTTAAAGTATTTCTAGTATTATATTTTGGAAAATATCTACGTTACACTCTGAGTTTATCTAGAACATAAGATGATTTACGTTTTAATTAATCTACATCCCTGTGCCAGTGTGATTGCTTTTTATATTTTGAATAAATGGAGAGAGAATATATGATGCTGCTTTTAAAATGAATAAGTGCATATACCAATGTACATATATGGAATTTTCTTTCTAAAAAAAAAACCAAAATATATATGTTGTTGGGCATGTATTATAAACTTGCTGTAAGTAACTCAAAGGTCCCGGGTTTAATTCCTGGCAGAGGCAAGCAAATTGTTCTCTCTTCATTTAATTCAATATATAATATATATATAGATTTATTACATGTATCTAATGTACCACTCAAGTCTCAAGGGTATTTCACTTATACTTATGACACCAATCCTCTGTCCAGGGGTTCATAGACGTCCAGTTTAACTACCCTAAATGGTAGTTAAGCTGGAGAATAAACTCAATTTGAGACA
>JAQQZZ010068901.1:0-13262 GCA_030265115.1 Mopalia vespertina | reverse complement strand
GCGCCCCAAAGGTGACAGGACATTTATGAGTGTAAAGAGCTGTGGATTTAAGTGGCGCTAAATATTGTTCCCTCAAAATTGCGTTGGTGGTGGTATCGAGCGTACGGACAAGCACATTTACTTCTCCAAGTAACTACCAACTTCCAAACAACCGGGATTTCATGAATTAATTAATTGTAATAAATAACTATACGTTAATTGTGCGATGTTATGCGTTCTCATGAGTAAAGCATAACTGTCTAAGGAAAGCTGATGGCTTCTAAGTTAGATTAAAATTGTAGAATTGACTGCTTTGTGTCTTAATGAGTACTAGAAAAATTAAGTGTATCTGAACAGGTACATCTGAAAGGATGGGTAGCTTTGATTATCTCGGTCAATAACAAGCAGTTGTATGATGGTCGTCTCATGCCATTTTGTTACGTCTCTTAATAACGAGTATTCGCTGGGTATTCACCGAAACGTTTAAATATAATTGTCAGTTTATTAAGGGAAATTTTTTCTGAATCAATGACTACGAATAGTTTGTGAATAATTATTGTTTTTACAGATGAACCTGTTAACTGGCGTGAAAAGTCAGAAAAAGTCAGAAATCAGAATCCACAACCAATCTACATAGAATGTTGCGCCGGCTTTAACTTCAAATTTTCTACGGCCCGTGGCCGTGGCTTAGTGATTAGCGAGTGCGCTTATTAGTCCTACTTCGATGTACCGTTCACAGGATCGCCTCCGCCTGTCGACCTTCGGCTATATGAGTGAGTCAGACGAAGTGGCACTGGCCATCGCGGGGTGGTTTTGACGAGGTTTTTCCCGGTTTTCCACCGTAATTAGGCAAGCAACAGTGAGAAACTGACAATCCGTCTTCATGTAAGAGAATACTCTTGAGTAATGCGTTAAACCCCAATCAAACAAAACACATAATTTATTGACAAGCCCTCGTGTATTTTACTTGATAAAATCTAAAGCCTTATGAGATTGTCTTACATATTACGTGTTATTTCGTGGTTTGATATATGTTTCCGCCTTCTTACTTCCATGGAAACGAATCTGTCCAACATAACGTTTATACTCTAAATATAAAATTAGTTTACAGTAAGATGTGTCCCACTTTTTTCTTTCTTCTTGTATTAACATTTTAATATATTCATTCTGCACTTTTAAAATAATTATATATTATGCCTTATTTAAACCTAGCAAAATGCGGCGTAAGGTATATGATTATATTAGCTTTAACAAAATAACGAAAGCTGCCCAAAACTTGGTAGATCCTCTTTGGAATATTCTGACAATCTCATCTTTATGTTCATGCTTATCTCCCTTCCCCTTTTCTGCTTACTTCCCACTCCTTATAAATTCTCTGTGTAAATAACGCTTCACTCATTACATTAGTTTCTATCTGGAGGTCAGCAAACTTTTTTTGGTGTGTAAATTTGATCTTCGAGCGACAAACAACCAAGAAAGTGCGACAAACAATCAATAATAACAATAAAAAAATCTCCCGCGAGCAAAATACGCAATATTTGTGTGACCTTCGTGTATTTCAGGTTAACCTGTTGACATTATTTTTCATGAGTTCTATGTGATTTGTATAGTGAAATGTTGAGAACTCATACAACATTCGACGTTTTCGCGGGGCGTTTAGTATTTGGCTTACCATACGGAAGAACTACTTTATCAAAGGTCAATAACAGATATGGACGCTGTATCATATATATACCCCATATATATATATTTCCAAACAAATGTATCTGTGGCCAGTTTTCAAATACATGAACTTTCTAAAGTAAGGTAAATGATGATGAAGTGTGAACAAACAAATACAAGACTAAATTTATTAATTGAATTGATGAATGAACTGATTAATTAACAACTAAATGACTGGATAAACGGATAGGTTACTTAACGGACAAACAAACAAATAAACAAAAGAACAAATGGTTGATTTAAACAAAACAATGATTCAAACCAAACAATTATTAATAAAAACAAATGAATGAATGGATAAATGAATAAACATACGAATGAATCGATGAATGGACGTACGAAAAAAATAGACGAATG
Source organism: Mopalia vespertina (assembly GCA_030265115.1). Taxonomy (NCBI): domain Eukaryota; kingdom Metazoa; phylum Mollusca; class Polyplacophora; order Chitonida; family Mopaliidae; genus Mopalia; species Mopalia vespertina. The sequence continues at coordinate 11,204 of JAQQZZ010068901.1, read as the reverse complement.
AATGATTGTATGATTGTATGTATGACTGAATGACTGAATGAGTGAATGAATGAATGAATGAATGAATGAATGAATGAATGAATGAATGAATGAATGAATGAATGAATGAATGAATGAATGAGTGAATGAATGACTGAATGAATGAATAGCAGTCCTAACCTGTTCGCCATCTCATTCGAAGTACACACTGCGCACATTTTAATCCAACCGGAAGTTGTAACCGGATGTAGTGGTATCCGAGGGCCATCGTCATTTTCTCCGGAACGATCCATTTGTATCCGTCGACTGTTCCATTTAAAGGTAGAAGGGGGTGGTCGTTCATACACTCTAAAGTTGCAGGTTTCGTGAAGTCATTATTTGGGCACAAGTGGAACTCAATATAACCATACCTGGAAGCTAAAATTTCTACTTGCACAACAATTTCATCCGACACATTAAACTCCCCGCGAATTTTTCCTGCGGCGTACATGCCGCCACCAGCGTTTGGATATGAATGGTTTTGCATCATTTGGTAACGTCCATTGACCATAGTTAAGTTATCCCCACACACACCGCACACAGTGTCTACCTCGTACTTTTCCTGCAACAACAAAAACATTACATGAATAAAAGACCCATGAAAATATGCACAACCACCCAAACAGTTTTCACTATTCGATCCATGATCGAAAAAAAATGAATTAGGTTTTAAGAAACACATTTGGGACGAGACATTACCATTGAGTGCCAGAACAAAATGGCAGACAGAGGCGTGGCCAGCCACACCTTCAGTCCGAGGGCGACCTTTTAACACCCACATTACAAACACATTTTAAGCACCATAAAAGTAAACTTTATTTTGAAATATAATTTAACGGGTGGCTTAGTGTTAATATTTTCTGCTGTAGTGCATCAATGAATCAATCGATTAATCTATCAATCAATCAATCAATCAGCAGACCAATCAATCGAACAACCGACCTATCAACCAACTATTACCAACCAATCAATCCACCAATCTGAGATTTTCGATTTCTAACTATCTTTTCCTTAAATACGATATAAAATCGTGATAAATCCTCCTAAACGCCACGCCCGCACTGGCCGGAAATTCAATAAACCGAAATTCTGTCAAAATTATTTTGTGAAAATGACTGAAATTTGATCTAGAAACTTTCTATCATCTTGTTCATTTATTACTACAACGCTTGGTTTTTAACAGGGGGATGAGTTTCAATGGTGGATCAAATTTGAAGGACAACTTGGGCGGATTAAATAATTCGCTTACACTGTTTAACCTTACAGATCGTTATATATTATATCAAATCGCCCAGGGTTAAATGTTTATGTACAGAAGGTCAAATGATAGGTCAAGTTAAACCTTTACAATAACTGCACTATAATATCATTCCACGTCTAATTTAATTAACGATTTACCTTAGAATACCTGTCTGCTGATTAAAATCATAATGATTGTAATTAACAAATAAAAGCTGTTGTTAATTAAAATCATATAAGCAATATGATAAGTAAATAACTAATGTCGAAAGTGAAGAATCATAGAACTTCCTGACTGTCTATTAAACATTAAAAGTCAATTGGTAAAGATCAGCACAAGGCACAGCGATTACGGGACCCCCGTGAAGGGCTATAAAATAATCACTCCCTTTATTACATATCGTTTTTGAGTTGTTAATTATACTTTCACATGTTTTATGTTTGATTAATAGCTCGCTCGGGAATACAAGCTTTTAAAAGTTTTTATTTCTGTTTGTCTTACATAATATATTCTTATTGAAGACAAAATGGCTTCCCTCCACCGGGACTCGAACTCGGTTTCTCTGACTAGTCTTTCATGATATATGTGGGTAAGTCTATATGTATTAATATATTGATATAAGTCTATACATATACAGGTAGATTATAAAAGAAGAGAGGAGGGAAGGACGGACAGACGAACGAACTAGCTAATGAATCAACAAGATATATATCTAGGCAGCTGTATGTAAGCCGCTATTAACCAAAGTAATGTATTTGACCAGTCAGCAGGGCCGCCTAGAGAGTTGTAACAACAGCGGTGGCATCAGAGGCGTTTTCCAGTCATGAATCCCCGACTTCGTACACGCTAACAAACAAATGCGTTTTTTTTAATTTTGCAGTTGTATTGTTTAAGTTTACGAACGAATTGTTGTACCACGTGCAAATCGCGACAAAAGGAATAAGTTCATTAAACCCAATGTTGGCTTACTATGAGTCTCTAATCACTTTCTTTATTTTAAGACTAACTAGATAATAAACAACTGTTACAAAAAAGAAATTGGAGTAGAAAGACATTATCGCTATTCTTATTGTCACATAAATCTAATTAAAGTCACTCCAGGTGATGTATCTGCTAAATGGCTTACCAGGGTGAAAATCAGTCCCAGAATGCACTGTGTCAAAGTACTCACACCTACATAGAGTCATCGGGTGCCCGTTAATTTGTCTTATATTATTAAACAATTACTTAATGATGGATGATAAAGAGGACCAAAGTGCCCAGATTAAGTATAACTGATACGGACTAATACGTTGAGAAACCTTGATTTAAGAACAAAATTAGATTTTTTTTTAATTTTGATAGTGTAAATGATAAAAAGTTAATTTCTCTTGACACTATCAGACCACACGGGGAAATTGTTGAATAATATGCTGTATTATGAGTGAAATAACCTTAAGTACAGCGTTAAATCTCAAATCAAAGTAACAATATTATTATAACCATTATCATTATTATTATTATTATTATTATCATTATTTTAATATTTAGTATTATATAATCAAGAATGAATTTTCCGCAACAATTTTTCACGTATTTTTTTATATCAGGAAGAGGCCTGCGGCGGTTAATAAATACCTTGCAAAGATTTACACGCTTCAACGCGGATTCGCACTGTAACCTAGGTGAAACAATCGGTCAATGCAGCCCGAAGGAGCTTATTCCGGTCTAAGCAGGGTATTAGTAGCTTTTTGCTTAGAAATGAAGTATATGTTGCATTGAAGTGAATTTGCAAGGTAGACGAAAGCTGCAAAACATGACAAACTAAAACAAAAAATGTGCCGTACTTTTGTTTTTCGCCGATTTAAAGACACAATCCAATTTGATTGTTGATGAAAGTTTAATACGCAGGGCGTGTACTTTTTTATTCACAATAATTACGGAAAAAATGTTTTGACATTCCGTGTCGTTACGGTTGACTGCGTGTACACCGTATTAACCTTTGTTACTAATTATAATGGGTGGACAGCTAATCAAGTGAAACAACAACAACAATGGCTATTTTATAATAGACTTATGGTTTCGACCATCACGGCTTTGTAGACACCCTTTGTATAACCTGGCTAACCTTGCCCAGTGATAATTGCCTCTATAATGAGTGTCACGGGACTATCGTCTCTTTAAGAAGCTGAACCTTTGTGATGTTACTATAGGAAATATAACTAAACAAAGCTTCATTCAACATATGTGATAAGTAATACGGCTGATTTTGAGAACAATCGAGTAAAACATAGTGCTGCCTCACCCTGGCTGATTCAGAGAACAATCGGGTAAAACATAGTGCTGCCTCACCCTGGCTGATTCAGAGAACAATCCAGTAATGCATAGAGCTGCCTCTCCCTGGTTGATACAGAGAACAATCGGGTAAGGCATAGAGCTGCCTCACCCTGGCTGATTCAGAGAACAATCGGGTAATGCATAGAGCTGCCTCACCCTGGCTGATTCAGAGAACAATCAGGTAATGCATAGAGCTGCCTCATCCCGGTGTGCACTCTTTAATAAATATGACGCTGCTTGATTAACTGGGGTCCTGTTCATCATGTGAGACAAAAAGTGAATCCTTAGATGTACATTAGGGTTAAGGCAAAAACTAACCCTAAACCTCACACTATACGTAACCCTAAACTAAACAAACCCTAAAACTAACCCTAAATTAACGCTTAACCTAACCCTAAATTAACCCGACACCTAACCCATAACCTGACACTACACTTTACCTTACCCTAAACCTAACTCTAAACTAACCCTTAACCTAACCCTAAACTAACCCTAAACTTAACCCTAAACTAACCTTAACCTAACCTAAACTTAACCCCAAACTAACCCTTAACCTAACCCTTAAATAACCCTAAACGTAACCCTAAACTAACCCTTAATCTAACCCTAAACTTAACCCTAAACTAACCCATAACCTAACCCTAAACTAACCCTTAACCTAACCCTAAACTAACCCTTAACCTAACCCTAAACTAACCCTTAACCTAACCCTAAACTTAATCCTAAATTAACCCTTAACCTAACTCTAAACTAACCCTAAACTAACCCTAACCCTGACCCTTAACCTGACCCTATACTTACTCTAAAGCTAACTTATAATCGGGTCCACTGAGTGGGGCGAATCAAAGGGGGGAGACAGCCCGGGGCCCATGACTTTAGGGGGGCCCACAAGCCAAATGAGGATGTACCTTGAGCAAGGCAAACAAAATAAATATCTCTTTTATCGTTTGGAATATCTGAAAATCGGCTTATATATATTTATTTAAGAGAAAGACTATTTTAGATGCACCAACAGAATTCGAACCCATCATGCCGGGTTGAATTAAAATAAACTATTAAAATAAAAACTTATAACTATAGGTAAAATGATCTAAACATGATTTTAACCAATCCCAAAATCCTGTGGTGCCATCATAGTTATATATTGACTAAACTGATATATTTTTATATTTGTAATCACTTGAGTAAAATACCGGTGTGGGATTTGAACTCTCGTTAAATCAAACATTTTTAGCTGAAATGTTTGTTTTTATTTTATATATTTTTTATGTGAATATCGTAAAATATAGTGGATGTGTATCTAAAATTATAGTTGATTCATATATATGTAATGCAATAAACAGGATGATTTCCGTGAATAAAATGTTGTCTTAAGAAACAAATACTAAATCTGCTACTTCTTTTCTGGCATTGGAATACATAGAGAGAGTCACACGATGTGGCTCCGGCAATCGCAGGTTTTTTTTTACAAAGTTTCATACGGGTTTTGCATCGTATTTTAACAAGAAAAAAGTGTAAATGGGCAATCCGATGTCGTACAATTAAATTATTCTTGACTACGACGTTAAACCCCAATCAAATAAAAAACAACAATCTTGCACTGGAACACCCAAGCTTGCATATCTTACGATATAAGGCGAGGAGCACTCGGGCGGTAAACAACAACATGTTTACCTTTTAATTAAAAGGACTGTACCGGACATAGGGCACGAAAAGTTGACCAAATCAAGCCAAAAATAGCTTGTATTGACCAAGAAGACCCTTAAGCCTGATGTCAGAGAAATGCCAATTGAGCATGACTGGGTAGGTGGTTACGTAGCACGCCACTTCATCGTTTGCTTGTTTTTGTCTGAAAGATTTTGTTAATTCGGGGATACACCTTTGTAACACAGTGTACACTGTTCTTAGACTGAAGTGGAATGAATCCGGGAGATGCTGATGCAACCACAAAGAGAGATTAAACGAATGTGTAAACAAACGAACGAATGCACGATCGAAGAAACGAATGAACAAATGAATGAACAAACGAATGAACGAAAGTACAAACAAACGTACGAAAGAAAAAACAACGAATAAACAAATCAAAAAACAAGAAAAAAGAAGATATCTTTACTGTAATAAGGCAAAACACTATATGGATGGCAATTTTTCGTTGCGTTGCGGCATTGAAATGTGGGGCATTAAAACGTTGCGGCATTGAAAAGTTGCGTCAAAAATAAACAAGAGTAACAGGATCCCACACAACTAGATTCTGGGATGACAATTCCCACTCGAGAGATGAAAAAACATTTGTATTACAATTTATATAAAATCGTTGATCGGTTAACATGAGCAATGCGCAAAAGGCGTACAATCCCGTCATAAATGTACTTCAAGTGTTTTTCCACATACGTTAATCAACTTCTAAATGCCATTCAAAGATGTTATCTTTATTGTGTTTGTAGGCACATGCGTTGCAAACTTATACAGAGTTGTTCTGTTAAGAGCTGAATAGTAAATATCTAAAGTTTCAATCTCATTTCGCATGCTATTAGTTGATATATTTAGTCGTACTTATCATACTAATTTCTGGTCTTCCTCTTAATTGAATTAATCTACCTTGGTGAGACGTCTTTTGGTGTAAGGATTTTTTATATCTAAAATCAGAAACTAATTAGGTCGCGAAAGTACTGTATACGAACTTTTCTCTGCCAAGCTGGTAAACAAAAGAATATATTTTTAGTGAGGCTTCAGTGGACAGTCTCAAATCGGCTGATCCCATCATGCAATTCTGCCATTAACGCTCAAAATCATATTTTATCTACAAATACGAATTGCTACGATGTGTCGTTTTATTAAACTTAAGGTCATAAATTGTCGAAAAAAACCCTCATTATCGGTTCAGTTGCTTGTACGAGCCACGGAAATACGGACAAAATTCGAATTCAAAAGGAATAGTGCGAGCAATTTCGCCGAACAAAGATAACGCGGCAGCAGCCATGACGACAATGATCTTTTAAATTTTGATTTCATTGATTGAGTTCGCCCGAACAAATTTCATCAGCCAATGAGAGAATGTGAACAGAGGACGCGTAGGAGGCCTCTGTGCTATTTCAACGTTTCACGTGAAAAACAAAACCGCGAAACTGCGAACCGAAACAACGAATTCGCGAAAGTGGAAACAATGAAAGTACGAAACCCTTTGTAGTTTTCTCCAGTGTCGTCGCAATTTTGCGATGTACAGTCGTAGTTTCGCCTCGCAGATTCGGGGCTTTATCCTTTGAAGGGAAACACTGCAAAAGTACAAGTGGTCGCACCCTGCTTCCATAGTATTTTAATAACTGAACTTCTAATAAAAGTTGAGAAATCGACAAAATCAATCAATGTTGAGAAAAAAGGCTTCTATATTACAGTCTTGCTTGACGCATGGTTTGATTTTAAGGAAAACATTTTTCTGATACCACTATCGCGTGGAATATAGGTTGGAACATTATAATAATTAATGTATCTAGTAAAATAAACTGCAATTGAATCATCGTGTCTCCTTCTCTCACCCTTTAGATTAGAACGATTTCAGTGGAATTTTTTGTCAGTCCAATCTTAATAAATACAACTAAAACAAAAAAAAAGTTTTTTTGGTAAAATTAAAAGATCAAGGGCGAAATTAAAAAACCGAAACAAAAAGAAAAAACACTGCGGCATACTATTCATGCCTCTTTAAATTGCAACAAATATGGCGTCTCTATGATAGTTTGAAGAAATAATTAGGGTTCTATGTAGATTGTGCTAAATTCTGACAATTTTGATTGGCTGTCAGTTCAGTATATATTTAATCTATCAGCTGGTTGATGAGATTATCAATACATCTATTGAGTACAATCAGATATGAGGGCGCGTTAATTCATTCATCACAGGCACTACTCGTCAACATGTGTTAATAAACTTAAAAAAGTGCACTGAATCATTGCATTGCATCATAGTAAACATAGAAGTTAAAATATATAGAGTTGTGTTAAGTTAATTAAATTATAGGCTAAAATTGAACTATTAGTTGTTAGAATTTCGAAATCACTTTTCACCCGCTTCAACTTTGGATTTTGAAATTTAAATCAAAAGGACAATTATTTTGCATGATTTTGAAGGGGTCCAGCAAGAACTTAATTAACGAGATACCGACGTACAAATACGAGGAAACGAATATGTGTCAAAAAAGAAAAAAAAAACAGAAAAAATCCAAACCAAAACAAAAATTAGAAACAAAGCAAAAACAACTTGCTAAACATATTACGTGAATTCATGTGTACCTTTTCTTAGCTTTTTTGTTAATTTTGTATTTGATAAATTCCCGTTGTCACAGACTAACAAATATATTTTCTTTATGCGTACCACATCAAACGTTTAGGAGTCCAAAGGTCAAATTGTACAAAAGTTACGTTACTTAAACAAGACACATGTGCTCTCTGTCAATTATAATATTAAAAACGAAACTTTAGAAAACAAATTCTTTTATTTGTTCTGTTAACAAGAGCTGTAATAAGCATAAATATGTTCTGATGCTTTAAAAATACCGTTGCTTGGGGAATATTCTGCCTGTATTCTAAAGAACCTGATTAATATGTCACGTAAGTCTCGCTCTGTTCTACATTACTTCCGGCTACCTGGTGTAAACTCTCTCACTATGTTTTGAATACAGATATTTCAGAGCCGTGCTTTGTGGGGCTGTTGTGTGCAGCTGTATGATTGTAAGGGGGAATTCGTATCTTTGCTGCTTTTCTGTTTATGTTAGAATTAGACAGAATATGGGGGTACTCGTGACTTATGTGAATTACGGGAACTATCGTGGGTCACATAACATGACTTACAGGCCCTATACCTAGCATTGATCTTCTAAGACTCAAAGCTGATGCAGGTCACGTGTCTAGATATATCGCCAATAATGTTCCTGAAATTGCAAACAATAGACAAATTCTGGAGCCAAAATGTGCAAATAGGCATCTTTGAGTCGGGCCTTTTCGCGTCACTTTGAATTTTTTTCAGCAACGTGAGGAGAGTGTATTTATTTTATTGGGGTTTAAAGTCGTACTTTAGAGGCTTTTTAAGCACTACTGTATGTTAGAAATAGAACCGATTCTTCTTCCTACGCGGAGATATTGATTCACCGTGTGTTGCACTTCTTTCGCTTACTGCGCTGTCGCCTCGAATATTGGCCGAAATTAATACGCGATGGCCTGGCATGGCGTACGAGAGTTGTCTTAGTCTCGCCCACTGTAGACACTCTCGCGATAGCACGATTGCTAAAAGCGGCGCCGATTTACAATGCAATGTACTGTACCAAATCAGTTTCATGCTTCCCTTTAGCCCAGAGAGCAGGACCCACTTATGCGACCGTAGTTTTTCCCTAAGGCCTCAACTAAGGAGACGAGCCTCTTTTACAAAGCCCCCTTCCCATAAGATCTAAGGGGGCCAAATTTTCCTCTTAAGTATCACCTTTAAGTATCACAAACACAATGAGGCTTTGTGGAAGTGGGTCCAGTAGGCCACACATGGTTCCTCGAATACTCCCTCGCCAGAACAGTTTTTATTCGTTACCCGGTAACCCGGATCCGTTGAAATGAGGCAATAATGTTGGGCCAAGCAGTACAATTATTTTCAGTCTACTTTATGAATTATTTGATGTTAGGGTAATTAAGTTTACACATGTTTACTGTCATAGTATATTTAACAAAACATGAGGTAGGCGTCACCCTGCGGCAGGCGTGCTCTAACAGTTTGTCGTCCTCTATCATATGTTAAACATTGACAGTACGTTTTTAGAAATGATAACCCATGATATTAACGCCTGGGCACAGTTGCTCGAAAGGCTATTAGTCGCTAACACCAGATTAAATCGCTAATACCGGATTAGAGATAGACCTTCAACATGGCGTGACGTCATCTAACACCAGATTAAATTTAATAGCGCTTCGAGCAACCAGCCCCTGGTGGATTATTGTTTAATCTTGTTTAATTCTTTATTCATTTTAATAGGATGGTCCAGAACCAATGTCGACTAAGACGTCTCCTAGTTCAGATCTCATACGACAAGCGTAATAAAGTAGAGTGCTTTATTCGGCCCCAACAGCACAACCACAGTGATATGGGGGAGGAGTCTGGGCTGGACAACGATTCTTCCCGAACAGTTAACTAAATAGAACCAAAAGTCTTCCAGTGAATTATGACGCAAACAAACCTGATGAGTATCCATCGCGTAAGGCACGATGTCAATGCCTGATCCTTGGCTAGGGCTTTCTCTAAAATAATTCAAAGCATTAATCTTTTCCTACCCTTATTTAACTCAAATCTAACACAACGCAACCACAATGGTAACTCATAGCGTGACCTTAGGCCTAAAACGAAATGATAACACCAATTGGTCTGACATGTCGAACTTCGGACATTACCGAACGACACAACACAATCGTCTGGATGATGAACTATGGAAAATGTTTGCTTATAGCATGCTTACCAAATCTAGTCCACCGCAGTTAACTAAGTGGTCTTCAAAATTTGTTGGAATTCCCAATTCAGATCTCCACTGACTGGAACGTCCCAGTGGAGCCAACATCCGGGCTTGTCCATTGATGACGTCAGTGAAACATCCCACAATAATAACAAGCAAAAGTGCCATCCAGGCCCGCTGCTGAAGAGGTCGTCTGTTCATTACAGATTGTTCCATTCTGATTTCGTTTTGAGAAAAGTCTGCAACAGAAGTATACAGTTATAGAATGCCGAAAACTATTCGCTTAATTGAGGCATGTAGCACCTTAGTCTGTCCCAGCCTCTCTAACTAAAATAAGAGGGTTAATCAGAGAATCGTCTCAAAGTTACAATAGACGGATTTCAGATGTAAATGAGTGAAAAACATAACATCTATTTAATCTGAATATTGTTAGATAGAGATAAAAACAAAGAAAGAAACGAAATACGACCCAGTCATATAACAGACAATTGTTGTTAACGGTGACGCTGGTCACAGAGCAAGATGCTGAGGCTTATGGAAAGCCGTTTAAGCACTTCTATCTTTATTTTTATACGTGGAATTCTTTTTAACATATGTGGAATTCTTTTTCACATATGTAAAATAACTTGTTTTAGCGGCTTTTAAAGTCTTTAAGTCTTACTTATTATGTTACGTAAAATAAATGACTTTATTTTAAAAATGCGGAAAAGATTTTCAAATATGTGAAAAACAATTTCACAAAAGTAAAAAATAATTCAACATAAGAAAAAAAGAATTCGACCTATGTAAAATAAACGTTTATTTTACATATGTGGAAATGTTTTTCAAGCATGTAAAATATTTTGTAGATATGTGAAATAAAAGCATCCAAGACATCAATTACAGACTTCTCCCTCACAGCCACTATTTTGCGGCAATACATTTTCTCTAAATCTACAATCTGATCATAAGCACATCCACCCTCTGCGTTCTGTTCTTTTCTGGCGAAGAATAAATTAGGGAAACTACATTTGTTTTATAAGCCTACAATTGCGACCGATTCTGTAGAGGGCATTACTACGTGTGATTCATCGGCAAAATAAACTGATGTAGACTACAATAAAAATACTAAATAAGAATAAACCCGTCGCCTGATATAATATCCACTCTTTA